>MU223703.1:16877-31250 GCA_018584345.1 Thuja plicata | reverse complement strand
GCCTTGTGTGGTACTCTAGTCTTGTTTCCTTCGAATCTTTGCATCTATGGGAGTAGCACCGCGGGTAAGCTTTCATTAGGTTCGATCCCCGTCCATTTGTTAACTTCTTCATCCTTAGGAGTAGTAGTGAGGTAGTGAGTAGCTTAGTAGTGAGAGTTTGCGAAGTGAAGTTGGAAGCGATATAAATTCAAGAGGAACAAAGGGAATATACATTGAAAAGCTAGAATCCATCATCATCATAGCCAGGGTTCAATATCTTCAAAGAAACAACGTAAGCCCGCCGACGTGATTACCAGCAAATCACATCAATTTAACTGAGTTAGGATCCACAGGTAAAGAACCTTGGAGTGTTTCCTCACGTCCTTTGTGAGTATATGCTTTTCAAGAGAGGGTTGAGTGTTTGATACCCTGTATCAAGCGTTTAGTCCTATATGTTATGTAGTGATTCAAAACTCACATCAACACATCTTTTGATTGATTGAATGCCTTATTCTCTTATTATTAATATTGATCCTCATGGATAAAAAAGAAGAGATAAGTTTCCAATTCAATTCCATATTGATCCTTCTTCGATGTTGATTTCAATTGGATTCTTCTCCCTTTTATATCTTCCCATATGAGTGAAGAGTCATGCCTTTTCATTACTTTTCCCTTTTGAAAGAGTCACAACTCTTAACCATTAACTACATTCTAAATATTTTAGGAAATTGTTGTCTTGAACTATTTCTTTATTTTAATTTATTGATATAAAATAAATGATTTCTTACTTTTGTGGGGACATGACATTGGACCTATTGCTACACTTGGTGGTGCTACCATTTCTTGTACCACCGCAAATAACCCATCTGTTAGCCCTAGTTCAGCTACTTTCCTAAGGAGTTTACATTATGCTGCTATCTTTTTATCCACTTTCTCCTTATGGGCTACAATCTCTACGGGATTCATGGGAGCTTCATCTTTACTTGGTTCACATTTTTTCTTCTTATCCTTCTTCCTTAGGTATACCCTGGTGGCTCTCAACTGGGAGTTATCTATGGGCTTTTGTGTGTTCCATTGTTGCTCAATGGTTTTTAGCAGTCTGAGATTAATCAATTGGTAACTTGTATTAATCACCTTAGCTATCACCACCTCAATTATGGAATCGTCTTTGTCAAACCACCTGATTGGGGACACAGACCTCTGAGAAACACTATGTTATTCATATAATGAATCCAAAATTTCTCCATCGTCGAAGAAGCTATTTGTAATGTCCTTCTTGATGTCAATGGCTTTCATCTGGAAACTCGTTAACCTACAATATCTCCTCTTTTCGGTCTCAAAATTGTCCTACGTTCTAGTTAAGAAATCCTCCAATGAAAGATAATGATCAGGATGTGAATTAGGCATAGACTTAATTTTTCCTTTTGGTTCATAAATTGACCTCTTAGACTCATTGTTTAATATTTAGAACCTCTAATTCATAAGTTGCCTCTTTAGCTACATGTAGGTTCCAGCACTTGTAAAATCTAAGAGTAAAGAAGAATCCTAACCCACGCTTATGCTTTTGCATCATTAGAGCCTAAATCTCTACAATCTAACTTGAAAATCCTACCAAATTGATTTTGTCATTGCAATGTTTTTGGAGGGGGAAAGGATTGCCAAAAAACCCGTTGAGCCTTATATATGTTTGGTTTGGATGAACCAAGTCCCCAAAATGTCTACTAGTTCCATTGCCTCCTTGGACTGCCAGAAGCCCAAATCACTTGTTAGTCTGTTGATAACTACATATAAGAAGGCGTCATTGACTCTCCTAAAATGAGCATTTGTTTGTTTAAAGAGGATTTGGGTAATGCGTTTACATGTTGTGACCACCCCTAGAACCTCCCCCATTGTTCCTTGAGTGTCAAGACCTGGGTATATCCCTCCTCAAGAAACTAGCCCTATGATATAAGAGGTCATGAAAAATCTGTCGGTGTCCTTTACTTTGCACTTTTGCTCATATATTTATCAGAGATTATCTGAGCCCAATCAAAATGATGTTCTCTCTTGAGGATGGCAGTGATGTAATAATATATCCAAGGGCCATCAAATCTGGATTCTTCCATTATAAAGGCTTTTCTTACCATGATAAGATATCTGTTACAACATCCTTGAAATTTATTCTGTTTATTTTGTTCATGATCTTATTGACAGACTTCCTTGACTCCTTTGGCCAATGTTTGTTAAGGTGTTCCTTACTTCTCTCTACTCTTTTTGACTAATTAGTCAAAGCTTCTTCTTCTCCCACTATCAGGACTTTGTCAAATACAGGAATCCTACAGGTTTGGGCCACCATGCTAAGGGACAAGTCCACAATTACATTCCCCTCGGCATCAATACACTGTCAGGTGACCTAATTCTAGTGTTAGGCTATGGTCAAGATCAGTTCGGGAGATTGCAGTGCTTGTGTGAATAACATTGCCTAGGTCAACCCCAGAAACCCTATCTTCTTGTAATAGTCATTTGCATGTGGATCCAATGTTGCCCCTTCCATTGCATCTATGTCCACATGTCCAGTCTCAGTGTTTGTTAACCCTTGGACTTCACCTTTCAGCTTTGATATTGTCAACTACCCTTGATACAAGTATTTCATGATTGTCGGGCTCTTTTCAATCCTGACTTTTTGTTTAGTACTCTTCCTTCTGACCTCTAGAACATCATGAAATACCAGTCATTGAAATCATGAATCAGTCTATAAAGTGGGTGTAAATCATGAATCAGTCCCTTAGGTTACTATGAAGTTTTGGGGGACCGAGAACTCCAAGGATTGGGTTTTGAGGAACCCTTTGTTTACACAAACAAAGTTGGGAAGCTTTGGGGTCTAAGACTGCCATGATAATTCTATAACTAAAGTTTGGGGGTATAGCACCTTCATATGCCTAAGTTACGAGTCTTGGAAATTCGGGTCTATTCTCAATTCTTTTGGATTTCATGATTCTGAAATATCCTTTCTTTACAACATTGCCCCAAACTTTAGGGTTTGGGGAGATGGTTGACTTCATTCTTTATACGCTCAAAGGGATTGGTTTGACTAGCCTCCCAAAGTCTGAAATCTCAGAGTGATTTCCTTTCAATAAGGTTTGCTTTAGATTTCGGGGTTCGAGGATACGTGCAAACAAGGACCATTCTCGGTAAAGGTTAGACAACAACCACAAAGTCTAAAATTCCAAAGGTGTTGGATTTTGACATTGTGATTTTGAATTTCATGTTTTGGGGGTACTAGTGCATGGTCTGTTGATGACTGTTTTGACCAAGGGTCGAAAGGGAACCCTGGAATCTGAAGTTTTAAAGGACTTCACTTTGATTGTTTCAACTCTAATTTCGGGGATCGAGTATATGGTTTGTCACTGTCTACTTGGTAAAGGTTTCACTAGAACCCCAAAGTTTGTAATTCCAAGGGCGAATGATTTTAGAATTTGCAAAGGGGATCTCGAGAACCTAGGCTTCCGAAGGTTTGCTTGTATTCTTGAATGACACTCAATCCCTGAGTCTGAAACTCCGAAGTAAATTCAGGACTTAGTTGATTTTAGTATAGGCAAGGTTTGAGCTAGGGTTTTTAGAAAACGTGGAGCTCGAAGTTCTGGACTGATAGAATTTCAAAAATAAACCCTATTATCGTATGTACTAGGACAAAGAACTGAGGTGCGGGAAAAGCCTTCAATGAGGCTAAATTTCACATTTTGAAGGCATATTGGGATTCTAAAGTTGCACAACTTGCAAACCTATGCAACACATTGGATGTGAGGTCGAGAAACTATTGAATCTCCCGAAGAAATCAACTTATTGCTAAACTAAGAAAATGGGAAACCCTACGTACAAAAGAAAGACCAAAAATGAAACAAGAAACAAACAAAAAACGCAGGAAAGGAAAAGGCCTACCTCCAAACATGCAAAGACGAGGAGAAAGCACACATAGACACTAAATCCACAAACAAGAAAGCTCTAATCACACAGAATAATTGAAAGAAAAGTCACAAGGAAGCTCTGTTGCACAAGCTCGAAGAATAGCTTAAAAATTGCAAGGTGGGTGTAAATTGAGCCTTATCGAGTTTTTTACCAGTCACCTTTTTAGGTGCAATTAATGCACCTTGGATGGTCGTATGGTCGGTGACCTTGGTGTGCACGTAGGAAATTAGGACTTTGGCATTCCAGGGTTTTGGGAAACACGAGAACTAAATGTTCCTTGATCTCCCGAGATCCTCAAGTTTGAAATTATGAAGGAAACCACAACAAACAGAAGAAAATGTCAGGGTCCGAGATTCCCAAGGAAGCTAGGAAAACCTTTACTGTGGAGTCAAGGATCCTCAGGGAAAACCAAACAATGGAGACAAGAAGGAAAGAAGGGAAATATAAAAGAGGGGAAATGAATTTTGTCAAACAAAATGTAGGGATGAGTATGCACGACATAACAAGCAGCCTATGAAGTTGACTAAAAAAATTGGCTACTCAATATAGAATTGATGAGTTGCTAAAATTTATATATTAATGTTGAAACTTGGACTATTGTTGTCCAAATATCTACCTAAAGGATTTTTCCATCCTAATGTTCAAGAAGAATTTAATATTGTAAGTTTCCTATAATTTTTATGCCAATACTCTTGGTTAATAAGAACTTGACAATGAAATTTTTTTCACAAGTTTGGTGTTGAATCTCCTATTTCTTGGCACTGTATAAAGAATCTAAAATGATCTCCACCTGATAATGTTCATATCAACATTGTAATTTCAAAAGTTTTTGGACCTTTTTTCAAAACTAATAGCATTGGCTATAATATAATGATCTTTATAAATCTCTTACTATGACATTGGGCATGAATACCTTTTTACTTATTGCAATGTCATGCTTTTGTGAAGGTTAACGCTTATCTCATTCACATTGAATATATTTTGACTTTCTCAATCGTAGTTGTTGTAACAAGATTTTCACTAATGATGTTAACATATGCTCTCTTATTTCCCATTGAAATATAATATTATTGCAATGGTAATCCCTTTAATGTTGGATTATGTCGATTTTCTTATGGTTCCAGTATAGTGTTCTGACTTCTAATATTTTGTTGTTCATTTTCAATAGCTTTTAATGTCGGCATCTAGTATATCTCTCTCAATTGTAACACATAATTAACTATAGTTGCAACTGAAAGGGTCCAAGTGTTTACTATGTTCTCTATAGGGTTTGCATCTTCGATGAAATTAAAGAAAATTCTAAAGGTGTCCGGGTAAAACCTGATCGGGGTCGAGGGGAATCATGACATATGTCAACATCCCTCGACATGGTTTCCTGTTGTAGTTCAACTAAGCGATAACACTTAATTAGGTTAAATTATCTAATCAGATTCATTACTTTTAAACAAGCTTGTAAACAAGGTTCAACGTTATAACAATCACAATTACATTAATTAAGTCACCCCCTTTCCTAGGGTTTAATAACGCATAAATTGGAATAGTTAATATTATCATATTTAATTATCTCCATTACCATTTAGCTTTTCCAAAAAAAATCTCATTTAATAGATTTTGATGGAAATTATTAAACTATCATATTCGGTTAAGTTAGCTTGACCCTTATGTTAAATCAAGGTCTAAACCCAACGTATAAATCGTCTCAAAGTCTTAACATAATTATCATGTTTTAAAAAAAATTTGTTAGTGTGTTTTAGTGGTAAATTTTGGTCATGACAATATCATTATGGTTATAGATATCAATGATGTTGGTTTAATCTTCTAATTTGCATTGGAATAAGATTATTTGACAACAAATCTCCCTAGACATTGTCAAGGCCTTTATGTTGAATTCTTTTAATGTTCATGTAACTTAAAAAAATTCCTTGTTGGTCATTCATAATATCAACAAAATAATATGTTGGCT
The DNA here is from genome assembly GCA_018584345.1 of Thuja plicata. Classification (NCBI taxonomy): domain Eukaryota; kingdom Viridiplantae; phylum Streptophyta; class Pinopsida; order Cupressales; family Cupressaceae; genus Thuja; species Thuja plicata. The sequence goes on along the minus strand of MU223703.1, from coordinate 25,363 downwards.
ACAATATATAACATTGGAGTGTTAGTTTACATATGTTGAATATTATATTATCTATGGCAAATTAAAATTCAATCTCCAAGACCTGTTGATTTCCAATAATATTAATGTTGAATTTCTTCCTCTTATTTGTGTGACAACTTCATAATTAAAGTGTTTGTTGTAAATTTAATAATTCTTCAATTTTAAAAAATGCTATTAGTTTGATTGCACCAATGCTATTAGTTCGATTGGGCCTCTATTGAGGGGGTGCAAGTTCTCCTCCGCACTTCATTCCTCAAAGAAAGTGAACACGAATCAAATGCAATCAACACAACTAAGTACTCTATTTCTCTAGTGAGTATACTAAAAATGCAATGAAGTTGAATTTAAAATTATACACATGAACGAGAATAGAAGAACGACCTCTTTTGGAACTTTAAACTCCAAGGAACAAGTTTACACTTACTATCCAAAAGTAGAACTACAACTCCTATGTTAGAAGATGACACCTCACACTCCAAAAAGGAGATAAAGATAAATTTATTAATGTCCAACAAATGACCACAAACAGGTCAATGGGACTGAAGATTACAAACCAGGGTGCAACCACCAGCAGGGAAATAAAACGGTAACCAAAGAAAAGCACAGCCAAAAACAAAAGAGACAAGAGTAACTAAGGACGTGGGAGGGGTGAACAAGGAACCCCAAACCACCAAACAACCATCAAGGAATCGGAGCAATCAAGAAGAACCTTGAGACTCAGGGATAAGCAATAGGGCTAGGCCACTAAGTATACCGAAGTCAACTGGAAGGAGAGGGCCACTGTGAGGAATCTTTGCGGGGCCAAATGGATCTGGGAAGACAAGGAGAAGCCAATTGTTTTTTGGTACCATCGGGGTGGGGGCAGAAAAGTAGGTAACAAGCTGGTAGGATTGAGCATGCTATAGGTTTTGAAACAAGTGATCCCTGAGTCTAAAGGCCTCATGCAGGTAGAGAGCAAGGCACCTCTGATCCATGTATCTGAAAAAGGTGGAGTGAGACTGGGACTCTCTAAAAAGGCAGTAGATCCTCCCTTTGATCTCATAGTAAATAGGGCAACGAATAAAAAAGTGCTCCTCTGTCTCAACCACCTCGAGGCTACAAAGCTGACAAATCGTGTCATCCATGTCCAACTGGTGATCCATCTCAACTCAGAGCCAGTGGGAGCCCACCCTAAAAGAACCAAGGGGAATCCAACGAGAATGTGACCAGTGTTGAAAAATGTAAGGAGGACAGATAATGAGCGCGTCCTATAGCTCAAGAAAGTTCTTTGAATAAAACGCAATCTTGTGGCGGAGATCCCTATGGGGGTTGACCCATGTGGTATGAATGAACTGCCTGCAAATTTCTATTCTGACACACCTATTCAACTCCTACCTAGAGGAGAGAAGATGGTGGGGGCATCAAGAGAGTACTGGAACGGGGGGAGATGATCAATCTCAATCCCGATAGAACCAAGGAGCGTTGAAGCCCCAACGAACCAACAGTGGACCCGACCAGAGAGAAGATGTTGTAGACTTCAAGGAATAGTAAGCAAGGTAAGGGTACCTGTGGCACCCCAAACAAGAAGCAGCAAAAACACAGAGGCAGTGCAAGAACCAAATGAGATCAAAGATCGCCTCAAGTCTAAAGGGGTGGGCACCAAGCTCAGCAAGGATGATATTGTAAGGAATGGAATCCTTACACCTGACGATGCGTCGGAGGAGAACTTGCGCCCGCTCAATAGAGGCTCAATCGAACTAATGTTCATATCAATATTATAATTTCAAAAGTTTTTGGACCTTTTTTCAAAAATAATAGCATTGGCTATAATATAATGATCTTTATAAATCTCTCACTATGACATTAGGCTTGAATACCTTCTTACTTAATGCACATCTTCTTAGTTATTACAATGTCATGCTTTTGTGAAGGTTAACGGTTATCTCATTCACATTGAATATATTTTGACTTTCTCAATCCTAGTTGTTGTAACAAGATTTTCACTAATGATGTTACCATATGCTCTCTTATTTCCCATTGAAATATAATGTTATTGCAATGGTAATCTCTTTAATGTTGGATTATGTCGATTTTCTTATGGTTCCAGTATAGAGTTGTGACTTCTAATATTTTGTTGTTCATTTTCAATAGCTTTTAATGTTGGCATCTAGTATATCTCTCTCAATTGTAACATATAATTAACTATAGTTGCAGCTGAAAGGGTCCAAGTGTTTACTATAATCTCTACCAGGTTTGCGTCTTCGATAAAATTAAAGAAAATTCTAAAGGTGTCCAAGTAAAACCCGATCGGGGTCGACGGGAATCATGACATATGTCAACATCCCTCGACATGGTTTCTTGTTGTAGTTCAACTAAGTGATAGCACTTAATTAGGTTTAATTATCTAATTGGATTCATTACTCTTAAACAAGCTTGTAAACAAGGTTCAATGTTATAACAAACACAATTACATTAATTAAGTCACCCCCTTTCCTAGGGTTTAATAACGCATTAATTGGAATAGTTAATATTATCATATTTAATTATCTCCATTACCATTTAGCTTTTTCAAAAAAAATCTCATTTAATAGATTTTGATGGAAATTATTAAACTATCATATTCGGTTACGTTAGCTTGACCCTTATGTTAAATCAACATCTAAATCCAATGTATGAATCGTCTCAAAGTCTTAACATAATTATCATGTTTTAAAAAAAGATTGTTAGTGTGTTTTAGTGGTAAATTTTGGTCATGACAATATCATTATGGTTATAGATATCTATGATGTTGGTTTGATCTTCTAATTTGCATTGGAATAAGATTATTCGACAACAAATCTCCCTAGAAATTGTCAAGGCCTTTATGTTGAATTATTTTAATGTTCATGTAACTTAAAAAATTTCCTTGCTGGTCATTCATAATATCAACATAATAATATGTTGGCTACAATATATAACATTGGAGTGTTAGTTTACAACTGTTGAATATTGTATTATCTATGGCAAATCAAAATTCGATCTCCAAGACCTATTGATTTCCAATAATATTAATGTTGAATTTCTTCTTCTTATTTGTGTGACAACTTCATAATTAAAGTGTTTGTTGTAAATTTAATAATTCTTCAATTTTAAAAAAAAAAACGCTCTCATAATATTGGATTTTCTATTGGCTTTGTTGTACAAATTCTTGGTTAAAATGCTATTTTCAAATCAACGAATGTCTTTGGTGGCAAAATCTACTACTAGCAATTCCTTTTAATAATTTTGGTGATGTTATGGTATCATTTAATTGTTGTTTTGGAGGATGTGACATCTCACTTCCTATTATTGGTTCTGTAATCATTTTAAGTAGTATTTTGACCAAACTCTTCCATAAAATTTTGAATAGTTTCGCAACTACAATTCAAAGTTGTTCTAAAAATGCATTCGCCAAGTTTTGTGCTCTAAATTAAAAAAACAAAATGTATATTCAATGTAGAAGAGCATCTAAAAACGATTTTAGGAAAAGAGATTTAATCGGAAAGAGAATGATTTCAAGAAAAAAGCAAAAACCCTTTTCAATTTGTTGTGTATAACAAAATCTTTCTTTAGTTAACATGTTTATTAAAAACGGCAGTAGAATTGAACAAATATAAAAGATCAAGGAATCCCCAAATATTTAAAAGAAAACATTCATATAGAAATTAATTAAAAAATATTAAATTATTTTAAGATTAAAATTTGAGGAAAGGTTCAATCTAGATAGATAATAACTTACATGTTTGAAATCCATCATCCATTCTTCATAGATCCTTCACCTAAGTTACATAATTCTGTCCAAAACGAGAAACACCAATCATATTTAATGCATTATATTCCACCGAAAAAGTAATTTCATTAAATTCAAAAAAGCATTACAAATCCACATCCCATTCATAGAAAATAAAATATAATAGAGACAAATGTACAAGATATTTAGTATTTTAGACTCCTTTCAAAGAAACTAAGAATTGGTATTTTCCTTAAAGTTTAAAAATCTATAGATTAACTAACTCTTGTGAATTTTTCTCTTTCTATTTTACAAGCTCAAAGCCTTTAACATAAAACAATAATACTTATTCATGTGAGAGATTTGGCAAAATGGTACATAGACACCTAATTTATTAAACATTATTTAAAAATGCAAATCCTTTTAGAACAAGCAATCTAGGGCAATGGAAGACAATAAGACTTACTGATGGGAATATCTACCAAAATCAAATTTCTATAAAGCTATTTACAATAAACTAGTTGCTCAAAGAAAGTGAACACGAATCAAATGCAATCAACACAACTAAGTACTCTATTTCTCTAGTGATTATACTAAAAATGCAATGAAGTTGAATTTAAAATTATACACATGAAGGAGAATAGAAGAACGACCTCTTTTGGAACTTTAAACCCCAAGGAACAAGTTTACACTTACTATCCAAAAGTAGAACTACAACTCCTAAGTAATAAGATGACACCTCACACTCCAAAAAGGAGATAAAGATAAATTTATTAATGTCCAACAAATGACCACAAACAGGTCAATGGGACTAAAGATTACAAACCAGGGTGTAACCACCACTAGGGAAATAAAACGGTAACCAAAGAAAAACACAACCAAAAACAAAAGAGACAAGAGTAACTAAGGAGGTGGGAGGGGCAAACAAGGAAACCCAAACCACCAAACAACCATCAAGGAACCGGAGCAGTCGAGAAGAACCTTGAGACTCAGGGGTAAGCAATAGGGCTAGGCCACTAAGTATACCGAAGTCGACTGGAAGGCGAGGGCCACTGTGAGGAACCTCAGCGGGGCCAAATGGATCTGGGAAGACAAGGAAAAGCCAAATGGATCTGGGAAGACAAGGAAAAGCCAATTGTCTTTTGGTACCATGGCGGGTGGGGGCATAAAAGTAGGTAATAAGTTGGTAGGACTGAGCACGCGAGGGTATCTGAAACAAGAGATCCCTGAGTCTAAAGGCCTCATGCAGGTAGAGAGAAAGGCACCTCTGATCCATGTATCTTGAAAAGGTGGAGTGAGACTGGGACTCTCTAAAAAGGCAGTAGATCCTCCCTTTAATCTCATAGTAAATAGGGCAACGGAAGATAAAATGCTCCTCTGTCTCAACCACCTTGAGGCTACAAAGCTAACAAACCGTGTCATCCCTGTCCAACTAGTGATCCATCTCAACTCGGAGCCGGTGGGAGCCCACCCTAAAAGAACCAAGGGGAATCCAAAGGGAATGTGACCAGTGTTGAAAAATATAAGGGGGACAGACAATGAGCACGTCTTGTAGCTCAAGAAATTTCTTTGAATAAAATGTCATCTTGTGGCAGAGATCCTTGTGGGGGTTGACCCATGTGGTATGAATAAACTGCCTGCAAATGTCTATTCTGACACCTATTCAACTCCTACCTAGAGGAGAGAAGATGGTGGGGGCATCAAGAGAGTATTGGAACGGGGGGAGACGATCAATCTTAATCCCGATAGAACCAAGGAGCGTTGAAGCCTCAGCGAACCAACAGTGGACCCGACTAGAGAGAAGATGTTGTAGACTTTGAGGAATAGTAAGCAAGGTAAGGATACCTGTGGTGCCCCAAACAAGAAGTAGCGAAAACACAGAGGCAGCGCAAGAACCAAATGAGATCAAAGATCGCCTCAAGTCTGAAGGGGTGGGCACCAAACTCAGCAAGGATGATATTGTAAGGAATGGAATGCTTACACCTGACAATGCATTGGAGGAGAACTTGCACCCGCTCAATAGAGGCCCAATCGAACTCCAACAAGGAGAGCCCCCAAACCACAGAGCCATAAAGAACAGTAGGCTGAATGAGTGTCCAAAAGTGTCATTTGGACGTGGTGTATTGTAAGTGATGTCGGAAGCACTGTCTCTCAAGAAGGGTGAGTGAGCTATACCCCTTATTGATACGAGGCTGGATAGTAGGTCTCAAGCTAAAACGGGGACCAGAAAACTTAACCCCCAATTAGGTGTAGGAAGGGACAATCTCAATCTTAGTACCAACAAAGAAGTGAAGATGAGAGGTCTTGATGCCATAAAAGACCATCACCTTAGTCTTCCTCAAATTAACAGTCAAGTTGCCTACGTAATCCCTCTAGGGAGGAAGCTAGAAACATCATCTGCGAAAAGCAGGATAGAGATCAAGACCTGGTGGAGAAGACAATCATCCCCATCTAACAAATGCTCATGAAGAAATCCCTGAGCCAACTCATCAATGTAGATCCTAAACAAAGTAGGGGACAGGGTGCATCCCTGCCTAACCTCGATGGTACTGTTGATAAAACTGGAGAACCTAGAAGAAGTCCTGAGACGGCCTGAAACACTCATAAAGTCTCATGATGGCGGTCAGGAGGACATCTGAAATACCAATGTCTTGAACCTTTTGAAAGAGGACCCACTAAGGAACCATGTCAAAAGCTTTCCAGAAGTCAACAACGCAATAGTAAACCTTCGAGGAGCGATGACGAGGCTCCTCGATGATGGTACGAAGAGACAAAATATGGTTCACGGTTTGGTAGTCCTATCTAAAACTGGCTTGTCCCCTAGCCCAAATATGGCATTGATCCAACTCCGTAGAGAGGAGAAAGTTGAGCGCTATGGTATAAAGCTTGGAGAAAGTGTGACCAACCATGATGGTCCTGTAATTGCTGGGATAACAGGCGGGGCCCGCCTTATGGATTGGATGGATAATGTGGTGGGACTAAGAGGGGGGAACCCTAGACCACCTAATTAAAGAGGTCAGATAAGTAGGCACTCAGCACATTAAAGCCATGTTTGAAGAGCTCGTCCTAGAAGTCTTCCTCATCCGCAGCTCTGCTAGTATTCATGATTCTCACTGCTTCTGTAATGGTTGTGCAAGTGAAAAGATGGCAGGAGGAAGGTGGGGTGATCTAGAGGGAGGGTTGGTCAGGGATGTCATAGAGGGAGAAAATATGGGAGATCAATGTATTGTGGTCTAAGTCGAGAGACAAAACAAGAGGAATATTATCCCACATAGGAGAGCCAATAAATATAGAATATTTGTTGTACATTTCCTACAAATGCCAGCAGCTAAAAGACTAATGACTTCTAAAGCGTTGTGAGAAAATGCAATTTGCATTTAATTGACACAATTTATAGCCCCAACCTAATAATTTTTGCATATAATTGTTACATCTAAAGTGCTGAAAATTTTGTAGCCAAATTCATCTCTGTTTGGGAGAATTCAGAATTTTCATTCTAAAGTTGCCAAATTCATCACTGTTTGGGAGAATTCAGAATTTTATTCTAAAGTTCTATAAAAGTTGAGATCAAATAGTTTTTCTGAAGTTGTCTTGGATCTATTTTCCACATCCTTACCAATTTTTAGAGGAAAATATGCAATCTACCTAAAGTTATTGAATTTCATAATTTCAGCTCTGTACTACACATTCTGGAAGCATTGAATTGATTTTATTAACTTTGGCTGAGCATTATAGAAGATAGATAACTAATTATTCTTTTCTTACGAACATGTTCCATTCTAAGAGGCTGAGAATAAAAAGAGGTGACTAAATAAAACAAAAATACGAGGCATTGGAATTCATTTTAAAATGCCTAAGGAATGGTGCCGCAAATCACAAATGAAATGCCAACTATATGGATGATACGTGGCACTTGAGTCGTGGAAATTGTTAGTTTTTGATGCGTAGATTTTGCATGGGAATGTAAGGTCTTATTCTGGAGGCTTTAAACATTGAAAAGGACAAATTAAAGAAAAAGGATGAAACGACTATCTTGCTGGGAGGAGTTTTTGGCTAGCACCCAATTTTGCAATTTATTTGTAGCAGATTTTAAGGTAGAATTCAAGTACAAAAGGAGACAGGACACCGAAAAAAAAAAATACAGAGTTGTTTTGGAGAATCAAAGTGCAAGTTCTACTAACGATTAACAACTCAAATTTGATTCTTCACTTCTAAAAGCATCAGAAAGACATGACGTGAGGAGAGAAAGAAAAGGACAGAAAGATAATCGCAACACCCCTGCTGGAGACTAATTTGAAGAAAGTATGCCGATTTTAGGAGGCGGCATAATGGACAGAAGAGTGTGCACGTTTAGAAAGGGGTAATTGTGGAATGCATAGACTCCAAATCGGACTTTAAAAACAAACAGAAATGTGCAGAAAGGAAGGACACGTAAGAATGAAGGAGTTTGTGAATGCAGAGACAGAGATAATAGGATGTGCATGGAGGAGAAGTCCCTTTTTTGACTGACAGCTGGGGGATTTCCAGTACCAACAATATGCTTGAACTCTCGGCTGACTGCTTCAAAACCACTGTAGGTTCCTTTGCAATTTTCAATACCTTCTTAGAACAGTGAATATTAGCCTAGGCACAACAAAATGTGATGGCTGATATAATGGGAGTGACAGATTTCTTTTGCACAGCTATTATTTTGCTATGATCTCCTTTTACTAAGGTACCTCAAAATACATAGAAAAAA
>MU223702.1:1507101-1520641 GCA_018584345.1 Thuja plicata | reverse complement strand
ACCAACCAATTACATATTCTTGTCCTCTAGAAGAAGCCTATCTAAGATTTCAAGATGATCATGAGGTAAACTATCCCTCCCTCCAATATCCCAACCCTCTATATTCTGGGATGCCCACTTCACCAAGCTATCAACAAATCTATTCCTCTCTGGAAATATGACAAAAGGAAATAAATTCTAAGGAACTACACAGATAAAGAATCTATCTAACCATAGAGGCAAGTTGCCAGCTAACATCCCCCAAATTCTGATTGTTCAACATATCCAACATAATCTGAGAAATGGATTCACAAATCATCCTCCTCCATCCTAAATAATAACCATACTCAATAGAAACCAAAAGAGAAAGAGCCTCAATCATATTTTCAGAATGATGACCCTTATAGATAGAGAAGGAAAAAATATCACACCCATCGTTGCCTCTTCCAACACCTCCAATACCTGCATGCCTAGGATTCCCACGAGAAGAGTCATATGTGTTAGTTTTTTATATCCCCATAGGACGAGATGCCCACCGACCCTCTCTACTGATTCTTTTCTTGGCATGGTGAGATCTATTTCTAGCAGCCCCTCAAACATTATTGTTCCCCAACTACAGATTCTGAACAAAAGCATAATCACTAGGATCAACATTTTTAGGCATATCACACTTTGCAAAGATAGTCTCCTAAAGTCTACTAACAATCTTCTACCACAACTGGAGGCTCTCAAGTTGACAATAAAAAATATACTATGGTTCCTTTCCAGCCATAGGTTACATATAATAGGAACATGCCTAATAGTCTAGATCACCTGAAGAAAAAATTCTTCGCTGGAGGCCTACCCAAACTTTCCCAAAATTCAATTAAGTAAGTAGCATGAATACAAGCATGTTTCCAAACCTCACACCACCTATTCCAAATATCATGAGAGAATGAGCACATGAAGAATAAGTGGGAGTAACTCTCCTTACTATGCCAACAAAGGAGGCAAATAGAGGGTCCCTGGAAACCTCTCTTGCAAAGATTCTCACATGTGAGACATTTTCGCTATGTAACAAGCCAAAAGAAAAAAATACATTTAGGTCATGAGAAGTTGTTCCATGCCTTCTTCTACCAAAGTACATTTTTCAACCCTTGCAATTGCCTATCCAACTTAGAATAGCCTTCTGCCATAGTAAATTCTGCTTTTGGAGTGGGACCCCAAGCCAAAATATCTCTCTTTAAGGGAGCTGCATAACCTACCCTCTAGGATAGAAGCCAACATAGCATGGTACTCATATGAACCACCTATAGCCCACTCAATGGGTTATTTCCTTCAAGTCAACTCCACCTAACCTGCAAGCCTAACAGTTTTAAAATTTTCCACCTTAATACATTCAGCATCAAAGAAAGTGTTACAAAGAGATTGAAGTTGCAGGTAGCTAGAGAGAATAGGGGGTGCCCATCCCAAGAATCTTTCCAAAATAGAGCTTCATAATCTCTATGACCAATCCAAGAAAGGCCATTTTTAACAAGTTGATCTCCCTTTTTAAGAGTGTCTTAGATACAAGCTCCCCTGCCTAGTAAATCAAAATATGGCACCTCATAACAGTCAACGCCTATAAGATATGTATGTGAGTTAAAATCTTGGCCCAATCCTGATTATAACATTTGCACCACCTCTAATACAAATTGGCCACTAATGCCTAGCTAACCATAGAAAAGGAATGGAGACCCAGGCCACCAGCATGCTTTGGTCTACAAAATGACTCCCACTTAATTAAACTCCACTTAGAAGATAGAAAATTGCCAGACCAGAGAAATTGTTGAGCAAGAGCATAGAATTATCTCACAAAGATGGAGGGGGAATCTTCACAAAACATCTATAAATGGGAAGAGATTACACCACCACTTTCTAAAGAATCACTCTTCCTACAGAGGATAACTACCTGTGAGTCTAATGACTAACCCTGCATCTAAACTTGTACAAAATTCCCTGCCAAAGATCTCTATGTTGCTGGATGATATTATAATTTGGTACTACTGAAGGTGTTGGAATTCATGTTTTTTCACTGATGTCAATATATGTTTCTATGGAGAGAATAGACTAGTTATTACTATTGTATGATGAATGACAGAATTGTACAGATACTATACAGATGAATCAGAATGAGCGAAGGTGATGATATGTAGAGGGATGTGTGATGATCTTATTCCTAAGTTTGCTTGGCTTAATATTGCATATTGGAGTTGTTACAAATGTTTTAGTGAAGACTGGTTTTTGGACTATAACAGTGATGCTTGACATAGTGAGTCTCTGTGTTTTCAGGATATCTTATAGGCGATGATGATTCAAGTTATGCGAGCTTAAGAGATGACAAAAATCATATTGAGGAATGTTTTTTATTGATCGCAAGTTGTGTGATTTTTGGTGATGTTAGATGTGGTGTGTATTCTAGAGGAGACCTATTTGGGTCTGACTTCAGAGATGTAGCATGCATTTTGGATTACGAGCATGGACTGTGGATCTTGGATTATATCTGATATATTTTAATTGATGTTTACTTGTTTTAGGTATCGTGTGTATCTTAGCAAGGGGTTAAATAATTATATGTATTTTAGGAAAGCTTAATTGGCCAACCTAATCAATTATTGTAATAGGGTATATATGAGAGATCTTTTCTTTTGAAAATATGTGATAGAGGAATGATGAGAAGGTAATTGGAAAGATAGAGAAGTTTGGAAGCTGCAAAGCTTGATTGGCTGTTGGATGTAGAGCAGAGTTATGATTATAGTACTTCATTGGAACTGACCAAGAAAAGATAGTTTCTATCACACAGTTCACTAGATTATATATTTCTTATATACACTTTTTCAGATTGTGAATCCTTGAGGGTGGCTTTAACCTTCTTTAGGCAGTGTGCCTGGGTAGTGAGCCCACTGTTGCTCTTGACTCCTAACAGGGGCTATCCTTTAACAGGGACTATGTACTGTAATGTTGTAATAAGCTCCTAACATGGCTAAATATTTTAACGGGGATAATATACTCTTAGTACATCATTTGTGGGTGCTAATTCCCACCAGGGTTTTACCTTTAAAAAGGGTTTCCTCGACAACAAAGGATTGTGTTTTTGTGTTGGCATTTATTGTTATCATTTGAATTGAAGTTTTGATTTATAAAGTTTAATGTTTAATAATCTGTCTCACAGCTGATTCACCCCCTCCCCCCCCTCTTAGTTGTGCTTGGGGACTTTTATTCCTAACATACACTGAGCCCCAAAAATCAAGGGAATTCAAAGATACATCAAAGGAAGAGACCCAATCTAAAACCTGAGGATTCTAGCAATCATATTCTGAATAGGCTAAGGAGTATTAAATAAGTAAATGGAAGACTTTTCTTCATTAATTTTTTGAATAGAGGATTTCAAGTAGATGTCCAAGGCTCTCCTAAAATTTATTTCTTCCTTGACTCTAGCCCTTCCCATCAAACCTATGTCATCCACAAACTAAAGGTGGGAATTGGGAGGCAAAGAATTGCTCCAACTCCAACCTTGAATCAAACCCTGTCTCACATAGGAAGTAATAAATGCCCCCAACCCCTCATCCATGATAATGAATAAATACGGGGACAAGGGATCCCCTTTTCAAATTCCCCAAGAATAAATAAACAACTCTGAGGGCTCACCATTAATAAGAACTAGGAAGGAGGTAGTAGTCACATAGCTAAGAACTAGAAGCACCCACTCTTCTACAAAACCAAAGTCCAAAAGGATTTTTTGTAAAAAGTTCCAATTCACCCTATCATAAGCTTTATCCATGTCAATCTTAATAAACATAGCTTTCTCCTTTGATGTTTTCATCAAATGAATAGCCTACATTTCTATCACAACACAATCTAGAATCTATCTTCCATTAACAAAACCACCTTGTCCCTTAGAGATCAAAGCACCAAGAAAGGGTTTGAGCCTTTCAAAAATCAATTTAGTGAGAATCTTGTAGACCACATTACATAATGCAAAAAATTATCCCCCTCCTTCTTTAGAATGAGATCCAAGAAAGTAGAATTCGTAGACTTAAGCATTTTCTTATTCTTGTGAGATTCTAGAACCACTTCTAATAGATCATACTTTATAATTTCCCAAAACTCCTAAAAAATATCGATAGGAAATTCATCAGGGCCTGAAGCCTTACCTTTTTTTATATGAAACACAATTTCCTCCAATTCATACATCAAGATGGGGTGTAAAAGGGCATCATTCATTTCAGCAAAGATGAGAGAGGGAATACAATTCAAAATGGACCGCTCTTCCTCCATGGCTTCATGATCTTCTATGGTAAACAAATTTGAAAAAATAGCTGACAACTTCCCTTGAAATTTCCTTATTAGAGGAAAGAATGCTCCCATCAGTAGACATGATAGAAGTAATATAATTTCCATATCTCTGGGCCTTAACAAAATTATGGAAAAAAGAAGTGATTTGATTACCTTCCTGAAGCCAATCAACTCGAGACTTTTGTTTCTAGGAAATCTCCTCACATAAATCCCATTCTTCTAGATCCTTGAGAGTCAAGGAATCAACCATAATAAGATCAACAGTCATCCCATGATCTCTAATATGGCGAGTGACATCATCTAGCTTAGACTAAGCTGCTTACTTCTGCACCTGTAGATTCCCAAAATATATTTTATTTCACTGCTGGATCATGTATTTCACATGTTGTAACCTCTTCCCAAAGGTATACATAGCCCATCCATGAGAAGGTTTTCCCTCTTACCACCAATCAACCATAAGATCCTTTAAGGACTGATCCTGCAACAACATCAACTGAAATTTAAAATAAGAGTTTTTTTGAGGTTCTAAAAGAGGTGGTAGAGAACTTGATAGGTCAATGATCAGAGCCCCACCAATCCAGAATTTTAGAACTAATGGACCACCTTTCACTAACCCAATAGAAGGAGAAAAAATATCTATCTATACTTTCTGAAGTGGCCTCAGTACCATACCTCCTATTGTTCCATGTAAAGACACCATTAGTTTGCTTTAAATCAATGAGATTCAAGGAATCAATGTCTTTGAGAAAATTTGAAGAGGGGTCAAGCCTACGGAGCCCACCTCGTTTCTCATCCAAGATGATAAAAACATAAATTCACCAGCCAAAATTCAAGGAAGGAAAGGATCTAGGGACCCAACAAAACTGATATGTGCCCAAAGAAGTGACTTACCCAAGATATATGTAGGAGCATAGATGTTAGAAATAAGGCATATTTATCCCATCTCAAAACTAGAAACAACCACATAAAGAGAAAACCTGCTAGAGCTCCACCACAAGGGGGATAACTTCCTCAGGTTTTAGAATAAGTGACCCCCCCTGAACTCCCATGAGAACCAACCCCCTTCTAGTGGCACTGGGGCTAAACACGGAGGGCACAATCAGCCAAACCATCCACTGAAATCTTGGTCTCCTGAATTAAAATAACATCTATAGATTGAGACTCAATTAATCTGTGAAAAACCTTTTGTCTAGGGACGTTGTTCAACCCCCTTACATTCTATGAAAGCATAATTATTTATGTGGTTGGAAAAAGTGGGAATCAATGGGTTTCATAGATCCTGACTCAACCAACATATCATGAATAAGCTTCACCTTTTCTTGATCTATTTTCCATCCAATTCATAGGGTTTTATTCAAGGAACCCTTTTTAAGAGGTTTTTTCTGGAGGCCTAAAGCTGGTGGGGATTTTCTACTCTTCCCTGAATCTGAGGCCACCTTAGTTTAAGGAGGAGAAGAAACCATCACATCTACACTCTCTTGAATATGTAACCCACTAGTATCATTATTGTTCTGACCTTGAGGAGGAAGGTCCATAACCATCTGCCCCTCCTGTTGATCCCCTAAGGGAGGGACCGAATGTACTTTTTGTGAAACTGCCTCTTGAACCACTAGCTAAACTTGGGTACCTAAAGACATCTCAACTGGAATTCCTTCCTCTTGAATCAAAGTCTCTAGAACTTCAAACTTGTTAAGAGATCCATCATTTTTTCTACACATCCAAGTCCTCTTCTGTCCCCTTCCCTTATTATGAGATTTAACTAGAATAAATCCCTCCTTATCAATAATGCACATTAGATATAGGTGCCTTCCCCTTTTCCTCTCTAGGGGTAGGGAAAGAAGCACCAAAAGAAGTTGGGGGGTATCTTATTTCTGGGGCACCTCCTCTATAAATGACCATATTCATGATAGATTCTACATCTAATTGGCAAAGTCTCATAATCAAATTGTTGGATCCAAGAAGAGGATCCCAACCAAATTTCCATAGAGTCAGGAATTGGGTTATTTAAATCAGCTTCAACATAATTTCATGCAAAAGATATTACCTTTCTATCTTGGGTTTGTGAAGTTGGTCGCATTGGTTTCCAAGAAGCAACAAAATTGAGTGCAAGATGGCTTCCCTCTAGAATTCCAATGGAAGCCTCGAGAGCCAGATCCAAATAGGCACTCACGAGGGGAGCTCCTCAGAAAATTTAAAACCAGCATGCCAAGGTTTGATAAATAACCCCACTTGATTGAAGAAATAAGGACCCCCTTCAAAGATCTTATTTATGTCCGTCATGTTAGAAAAAAGCACCATAAAATAATTGTTAGCTACCATTAAAATCTCCATATCTCCTTCTAGACTCCAAACCCATTGAGCCCAAGTTTCCAAAATAGGCAACGAGAGTTGAAGACCCATAAATGTTCATATAAGGGCATGAGAACACTAGTATGAGACATCATTTGAAACTTGTTCAAGTTGAATCACCAAAACATGGAATTCATCTCAGATCCCTCCAAACAAGCATTCACCTTTTTAAATCTTAAAAATCCTTTTGGAGAAGAAACCTCTTTCCCAAATTGGGACTTATCTAAGTGTGTCTTTGGATTTGATTGTGCAGACAAAGAAGGATCCACCATCTCTATTTTGCTTGAAATCGGAGAGGGGGAAGGGCCATGATGAGCCATATCCAGCCATACGCGACTCCTAGAAACCAATTACCTCAATCTTCACCAACCAAAATCCTCCACCCACCAAATGCAGAAAGAAACAGGGAGCATTGTCCCATGAGAAAAACCACCTCCCTGTGGTTAGAAAAGCCTCAAAACAGCAAGGGGAGAGACCCCCACCCCTCCCAACCAAGCCCCAACACTCATAAACTCCCCCACGCACTAGAAAACTGAGAAAGAGAGGGCTAGGGAATGTGTGCCCTAGTCATAGACCCGTATTGGCAATGGGCCAACATCCCTCATGGGATTCATGACATGGTTTAAAAAACTCCTATGTCTTCTATAAGTCTATTGGTTGTATCAAACATTAACAGGTTGATCTTTTGGTGCAATGACAACCCTAGCTTCTAACAAGTGGTATCAGAGCTTGGTCACGGGTTCAAATTACGCAGGCTACGATGAGTGACGCTAGGAAGGAGATTGTTGGCACTTTGTCAGCATCCCTCATGGGATTTGTGACATGGTTTAACACCCTCACGTGTCTTTTATAAGTCTAGTGGTTATATCAGGCATTAATAGGTCAATCTTTTGGTGCAATGACAACCCTAGCTTCTAACTACTCGAGCACTA
Organism: Thuja plicata; assembly: GCA_018584345.1. NCBI lineage: Eukaryota > Viridiplantae > Streptophyta > Pinopsida > Cupressales > Cupressaceae > Thuja > Thuja plicata. Next base: position 1,513,067 of record MU223702.1, on the reverse strand, counting down.
GATGTCATCAAAAATTTATCATTCCTAGTTGTGACTGAGTCCTTCTGAGAGAAGGATAATTAACCAATTAGTTTTATAGCTAATTAATTATGTGTACATAAGAAGATAATTAATCAATTACTATGTACATTGAATTGTGTGTTAGCAAAAAGATTAAAAAAATATGGAATCAACCCAAAATAAGAACAATAAATGCAATAATACTCAAGTTTGGATGATTAAAGAAGCTAGAAAGTACAAAAATAAAATAAGTAAATGCAAATCAAGTAGCTCTTTTGTTGCAACAATTCATCCTGTGAACCCAAACTTGATGGTGCTCATGATTGTTGTTTGCTAAGGGTGCTCAAATAGCTCAATAAGGATGCAAAATAGGATTGAAATGGTTGATTGTTCAAGTGATAAAATGGACATTGTGTGGGTATCATGGAGATGGAGAGAAAAATTTCATAACTTGGAATGAGAGGGAAGATTGGGCATTTTTTTAGAGATGCTAAGAATCATTACTTCCCACCATGTGACATTTGTCCAATTGAGAGCCAAGTTGAATGACAAGTGTCACGAAGGGAGGACAAGTGGCATGAGGGAGTTAGAGTGCCTTGTGGATCCTTGAGAGGAAGGATAAATAAGACACAATTGGTTGGGAAAGCCACATATCTTTCAAAAAATATGCCACTCAATAATTGTGATTGTGTTCCCTAATTTAAATAAATAGAGATGTGCACATATTTAGTAGAATGGGATGGCATTGTTTAGGGAAGAGATTAGTAGGATAAGGTTGGTTAGAGGAAGGGGGTTAGATGGATGTGTTAGGGTAGAATGGAGGTTAAAAGTAGGAATCATGTGATTAATAGAATTAAATCAATTAATTTAATTTAAAGTGGAGAGAATAAAGGGAAGTGAATTAAATTAAACAAATAAATATATTTACTAAATTTGATACTATAAGGTGGAGATATAGGATTAATTAATTAAATTGGACTATAAATGTCCCAACCAAATTATTTAATAAATTATAATATATGATGGTAGAGGGAACTAATTGATTTATATGTTGTAGGGTGCATGACTATGATGAACTAATCTCTCTCTCTCTCTCTCTCTCTCTCTCTCTCTCTCTCTCTCTCTCTCTCTCTCTCTGTGTAGTTTTATCCCTCTTTATTTCTCTACATATATCTCCCCCTTGCAAGGCCTTCATTTCTCTATGTCCCTCTATTTCTCGAGCCTTCCCTTGTGAATTATATTAATCTCACCTCTCTCTCCTCAATCTCCTTCCCTCACTCTCCCTGTTTTCTTCTCTCCTAATCCATGTTGGTACATCTCTCTCTCATTCTACCTATTTCTCTACCTCTCTCTTTCCTTTCCTCTCTACTTATCTATATCTACCTTTCTCTCCCTCATTCCCCCCATACTCTATTTATCTACATACCTCTCCATCCCTCCTTCCATATTTATTTATCTCTATAATGGAAGAAATAGATGAGGTGAGAAATGAGATCACTACAATGGATAGTCAAAATACAAAGCTCCACACCCCAAAGTTATCTCAATAAATTAAGAAGGAAAACAACCCACTAGGCTTATGAGAGGCTCAATTTTTTAATGAATTTGATGGTTTTCCTTCACTATGTGTAGAGCATTGATTGTTTAAGAGAAGTACAGAAATGTAAGATAGAGAGAAAGAAGGATTTTTTGTCATGTAGAGGAAACAACAGAGTGAAATTCAAAATTTCAAAATCATATCTAAGAAGCCAACATAGAGACTAACCGACACACAATTGTTTAGCCCAAAATTTTTGTCACTCTGCATAGAGACTCACCTCTGATGCTGGGAGGCACCCTTGATTGGCCAAAAGGAAGTGAAGAAGCTATGGATGTGAGACATATTGTCATATGTTTCAATATCTAAATCTAAAACTCTATCACCTCTTACCTATAGAAAAAAAATGAGAAGAATGTTGAAGAAAACCCCTTGTTTAAGAATTAACCTTGAAATCAAATTTACATTGAATGAAAGGAAAGGAAGTGTGCTGTCAGTAGAAGGTGCTTGATATGTGTGTTATACCTTGATAATGAAATTGATTCTTGAAATGAGATCACAAGTCTTGATTCTATAGCATGAGTCCACAAATACCTAAAAGGACATCACAAAAGACATGCTTACATAATGATTTCTATCCTTTCTTCCATGACGAGATGAATTGCTTGAATACTCGAGTTTTATTGACTACTCCTTGAAAGCTTGATAGGGATGAGATTCCATACAAAGATTATTGATAGATTGATATGCAAAATTGGGAAAGGTAACATTTAATTTATACCTCTTTAAGCTATTTTGGGGCACAAAACTTGAAGAATGCAGACAAGGAATTTGAAATCCCACCTAAAATAGAAAGACATTGCTCCTATTCAAATTTGGGGCCAATATGTTGTGTAAGGAGCACCTCTAATGTAGGGGGTGGATTGGTCTACCCCATATGCTCTAGGGAACCCTTTACAAGGTAATTTAGGTTCAAATTTAAATTGGAAGTCCATATAGACATGGGGATATAAAAAAATGTGTGTGATAAATGGAAACATACAAAAAAATACTATAGTTCAATAGAGCCTATGTACACAAGGGAAAATGATTGAATGAAATAACTAAATAGGGCATGCCTATAATTAAAGGCCCACATTGATTGAATTTAGAGAAAGAACATATATGCATAGCAAAATTCCTAGAATGAATACACACTAAAATGAGCACCACACAAGTATGGAATTGGACACACTTAGGCAGTGTGTACAATTTACAATGCTACATTTAGCCCTCACTTTAGCTCTGAGGTAGGGTCTACACTCATACTGACAATAAAGTATAAGAAAGAGATATGATAGAGAGAAGATCAAATTATATTATGGGAAAGACATAATGAGATAAGACACCACTAAGTTTGAGGGAGGCCCCAAAAATGAGGATCTTAACTCACGCCATCATGTGTGAGGGAACACCAAAAAAACAAAGATAAAAGACAAAACACAAAGGAGTTAGTACTAAAAAATAAAATCTTCAAATCAACTAGTTAAAGAGACCTAGATGAACCAAATGTCTCAACCACTAGAATCATGCTAAGAATTTTATTGTAAGATCACAAGTGGACCCATAGTAAGATAAAGAGAACATATCAAGGATAAGACAAGACTCTATGATCCAATCAACTAGCAAAGAAACGACATCATGGAAGATATACAAATTTAACCATGGATTTTTAGGAAATAAGGTAGCAAACAAATGAGAGGGGGGTGAATTAGTTGTTCCTAAACTATAAGACTTATTCTACCCTTTAAAGCTTTAATTCCTTATTTCTGATCCAAGTAAATTAAACATGCATGGATGCAAATATAATAAACACATCCATAACACTTGACACACAAATTTTTATCATGGAAACTCTATTAGGGGAAAAATCATGGTGAGGTTGATTACCCACAATAATAAAATGCCTTGTTAGAAGTATAAACTTATTACAAATATGGGGAACACACATGAATTTAGGAACAATGCCTAGATCTTACTATTCAAATGTAAATGGGCTACAACCCAAAGAAAGGAAGGCTCACTACCTTACAAGATCACTACAATGAACTGAATTTTTTTTGAATTGTATAATGACATCTAACACATGTCTGAGTTAGTTCCACTATAGCACAAAGAAGAACTCTATTCAACCCTTTCTATAAAAAATTTTGTTGAACAACCTCATCTCCAATTGATCTTCCACTTTCTTCCTGTGTATATGAAAATACCTACATGAGATTAGTTTGTCAATATAATCAACTCAAAGATGTGAAATTATCCTAAACACCTATTTAATCGATAATAAAAACAAGTGTCTCATGCCTCTCTATCTAGGAAGCTAAAGTAATGCTCCCAGCTTGAGCATTCAAGAGTGACAGTCCTAGAATGATAAATTAAGCTCTTAGATTATGTAATTCTATCTTATTCTAGCTCAATTATGATGCAAAACTCCATTTATGATCAATGCCAAGCTATAAAGATGAATAATTCCTATAGTAAGGATGCTCTTATGGATGCACAATGATGTAATTAAATGTGAATTAATGCTCTAAAGGTGAATTGGTGCTTTGCACTACAAAATACATTCTATTTATAGAGATTCCCAAGGGTAGGGGATGAGTTTGATTAATCATGGCCAAGGTTGAGTCAAATTAGTGGTTTCAAATGGTGAGACAAAGTAAATCTTTGTTTTCAAATGTTGGAGCAAAGAGACAAGATAGAGGGTCAAGATGCAACTCATAATGTGTGGTGTAGAGTTGATGAATCCTTGATCCATGTGAGTTTAATTCTTCCTCAATGGTTTATTAATTTTTGTCCCCTTTTGTTGAAATTAGGAATTAATTAATTCAAACAAATTAATTAAATTAGCTATGTAGGGAAATTAGATGGGTTGGATTTGATTTCATTTAATTGAATTATATAACTAATTGATTTAATCAATCATGTAGTTTAATTAACCCATTATTGGCTTGTATTTAATTAATAAATGGCTTTGTTAATTAATACATAATGTTGACCTGATTTAACCCCTTTGACTTTGGTTGACCAAATTAGGTTGTCTACGAATGCCCCTCTTTGAATCAATGTGCGAAGCATGTTGGTTCAAAGAATCACCAATGTTTGATTCACTGATTAACTGATGCCTGATCTTTAATTGATGTTGAATCCATTGATTGATGTTGATTTGATGATATTGATTTGATTAACTCTAATATGTTATTTATGATAAACCCTTGATGTTACTCCCTGATGAAAAATTGATTTTTTGATGATTTTGATCCCCCACTGATGATTTGATGAATTTGATTAAATGATAGGATGTTTCCCTTGATGATGAAAAAAACTCTGATATGAATCCCTAATTTGAATATTTATGTGGATATGATACCCCCTCGGGAAATGAATTGAAATGATTTGGGATGATTTGGTTGAGTTGTGAAGTTTTAAATTAGAGTACAATTCTGATTTGTTTCCTGATAAAAAACATTTTAGATTATGCCTTGGTTGAATTAGATCATTGATGTGTCTGATGAACTATAACTGATTTAATGTTTGAAGATGATAAGTTGATGATCATCGAGCTGCAAAAGTGAATGAAAGACATTAAATCAGTTAATGTATTGTATTGGCATTGATGTCAACTTGATATGGTTTGATTGCTCATACACATATTGTCATAACCTTGAAGATCTGAAGAGACAAATTTTATTAGGTCAGTAAAACATGAAAGGTGAGTATACACTGAGTGATAGTGAACACCAAGCAGTTCACAGTGTATACCGAGCACAACAGTAACAAAGAAATTTTTACCGAGCATAACTGAAGTTGATGACCGAAACTAACTAGAGTTGAAGAAAGACAAAATTGCTTAGTTGGAAGAGCCACAATTTAGGGATTGACTGATTGATTGTTTTATTATCAATGATCAGTTAAGCTAAAGCAAGGAAGGATTATTAAAGAATGTTTAATTCACAGTTATCAAGAAGAGATTTACGGGATAAAGAAAAGCATGGAAATTTTTATGGATCAAGAAGAGATCTATGAAAAAAACAAAGAGATTGAGTGGCTAATCATGTCTATATAAAGAGACAAGGAATTCATTATCAAAAAGAGGAATGCTGAATATATTTTGTGTGAAGATAGAGCTCTTCATGCACATATGATCATACAGGTTGAAGAACAGAGCCAAGGAATTCTGCAGACACCGAGCAACAGAGGATAGAGCATTCACCAAGTAGAATAAACAAAGAAATCAAAGGAACTAAAGTGTATATTGATCATAGAGGTATTATAGAAATAACAATAGATCCAAATATTTGCAAATCAAAGTTGTATTTTGAAAAGATCATTTACTTTATCAGTTTAACCATTGATTCATAAAATATCTTAACTGAGTGGGAGTGAATAG
>MU223702.1:1438326-1478034 GCA_018584345.1 Thuja plicata | reverse complement strand
CTTTGAAAGTGGGGATATCTTTGTGATCACGAACTGGCCAAGAACGAAAGTGGGGATATCTTTGTGGTAATGAGCTGGCCAAGAACGATGCAGGGGTTTGGGGTTTAACGATGCAGGGGTTGGGGTTTAGGGTTTTTTAAATGAAAGAATAAATATTTAGTGGGAGCTGTAAGTGCAATCCTTACAATCAATTTTTTTTTGGTGGGCGCTGTAAGTGCAATCCTAACAATCAATTTTTTTGGTGGGCGCTGTAAGTGCAATCTTAACAATCAATTTTATTTAATGAACAAATAATAGGGTTTTTTATTAAACTGGAATGTTTTATCTTTAGAAAAGGATCTCTAAAAGCTTTGTAATCTAAATGCAAAATGGTCTGTGAAAACCTATTCTATATAGCTCATTTATATTTTATCCAATCTTTTCTTCTGTCCATGAAAGTGGGGTTATCTTTGTGATCAGGAACTGGCCAAGAGCAATGCAGGGGTTAGCCAAGCTCGGTTGACAAATGCAGTGGAGATACTGAAGGAGAAAAAGAGATTGATGGAGGAAATACCCGGGATAGAACTTGATGAAAAGACTAAAAGGCTCCGCCAGGCATGTTTTAAGGCCAATTACAAGAAGCGTCGAGCAGCTCAAAACTATGTTAGTACTAGCAGTAGCACCAGCACCAGCAGTTCTAGCTGCAGTTCCAGTCAGATCGTCTGCTTTTCATCTGCTTCGGCCTCCACCAGTTCCCTTTCATCTTCATCTTGTTGATCAGGATCCTTGATATGTATATGTGTAAATGTCATCATACACAGCAGAGAAATAATCTGCAGATTCTTTTATTTATTTTCAAGAGAATTTAAAAAGTCTTATAGTTCATAAGAATTGATGAGTTTTTTTTCCATAGTCTGAGGAAACAGAGGAAACAAGAGTGTATTCTATTTTTTGAAGATAATATTTGTGCAACAGGTCTGTAATCATACCCCAATATCACTGTTAGTGAGAAATGTATAGAGGCGGGGGACATAAACTGCTATATTTTTCTTATACTGGAGCGAGGAGAGGAGAATAACTTAAAATTAAAATGAGATATTTTTGTTGTGATACTGCAATTATAGTTTGATCATTTGCAATATAAAAGTATTTTTTAACAATTGTGATGTTGATAAGTAGGAGATATTTTTCCACAGTAAGTCAAATTGTGATATTGCTATCAGGATTCAACTGTGTAGTTTTTGAGTCAAACTCATTGACCTTTAAGGTAAAAGCAGTTTTTAAAAGGAACCGTTGTCCTTTATAACTACTGTGATGTTGTTGTAGTTGAAAGAACATTGCAATTCTTGAAGATTGACTGTGATGATAATGTTATGGTAGAATCAATGTTGAATTAATTGAATACAGCCTTACTATTGTCATTGTTGAAAGGATGTTATGATGCTGAACTACTTCATGATTTGGTGGCAAAGAAAACTGTTGTATATTGGGTTTGAAACTATGAGCTTGGTGGGATGGGTCCTGCTATGATGAAGGTCTTGTTATGATGTGGTCATGAATGGTGTAAGATCCTAGTACTGATTTAATTAATATAGATTTTAGGATGTGCAGTGATATTCAGATATTGTGAAGTTATTTGACTGTCTTATTTTCTCACAACTATCAGATATTGTGAAGTTATTTGACTGTATTATTCTTTCAACTATCTGTGAAATATTGTGAAGTTATTTGACTGTCTTATTTTGTCTTATTTTCTCTCAACTATCTGTAAAATATTTTCAATAGAAAAACAATTTTGATCTAAGAAATTATTTGACTGTCTTATTTTATTTTCTCTCTGTGAAATTGATAATCTAACAACACCAAACCCTTTACTTGATGATTTCATCACAATTTGGCTTTTCAATAGAAAAGCAATTTTGACCTAGAGACATCATCACAAAGAATAGGCCTAGGAGAAGAATGGTTTTCACGGAGTGTTGTGTGAATGTTTATTTTAGCACTATGAGCTCCCTAAATCCATCTCATTGGAATCAAGGTTGGGCTGCAAAAAATAACACATATAACGTGAAAATGCTTCCCTCTTTTATTAGACTTATTTAAATTCTAATTCTAGGTTTGTTTTTTATTCTTTGACCTTCTTTGGCAAAAGAGGAATAGTGGCTATTTTGAGACTAGGATAAAAGGAAAAGAGTAGGAACTTAACTCTAAGAATTCGGTGTCTATTAATGTCAGAATGGACAGCATGCCCTTTGTCTCATCCTCAACCATTTTAAGCCTAGAAGATGGGGGAACCATCACTATTTGGAATTATTCATTGTTTGATTATCCATGAATTAAAATTATTTGCATATTCATTTGCATCACAAACTCAATGGTGATTCTTAGCTTTGACCAAGACTAATGCTCTAAATTGGTAGACTCTTATAAAATTTCTATGAGAAGAATTTAGAATATTTTTAAGAAATATTTTAACTGTCTTAGATGGATGGTGGTAAGGGATTTCAATTCTTCCTATATCTCTTTAAAAAGAATATAGGGTCTTTTATTTCTTAAATAATTTAGAGGATTTGATTGACTTGTGACAAGGGGTCTCATGGATATCATTTTATGTGGCTCATACTAAACCTAATTTAATAAAAGAGTTGAACAAAATCTTATTCAAATCAAATTGATGCATTTCTCTTTTTTCCTAATCAGATTATGTTGGATAGATGTGATCTTTCAACCCTTACAAGAATAGACTTTGATCATTCTTCTCTTCTATTGCTTGAAAAATAGGTATCAAGAAATGTAATTACCCTTTTATGTTTAAATGTGCAGTCCCTTCACTCAAAAAGAAAGTCTCTTCTATTGCTTGAGAAATAGGTATCAAGAAATGTAATTACCCTTCTATGTTTAAATGTGCAGTCCCTTCACTCAAAAAGAAAGTAAAGTAAAGAAAAATTGTAGGACATTTAGGTGAAAAGGAAAAACAATGCATAGGTTGGTCAACAAGCTTTAAAATATTAAGAAGAACATTAAAATTTGAAATGAGAAGTCCTTTGGTAATATTTTTGAGCAATCATTGGAGACTAAAAACTATTAATGCTATTTAGCAAGAAATGGACACTAATGGAGCTTCAAAATAAATTTGTTAGAAAGAAAAATAAATCATTTGTAGTCTACAAAATATCAACATAAATTTTCCATATACCTACCATAATGTCCCATCTAACCCATCAATACTATCATAAACAAATTGTTGCAAACTATGTCATCATTACAAGAATAATTGGCCAACATAACTCAAACTCAATCACAACCAACTATTCCATCGTATTGCAGAAGTAGGCTACTTTCATTTTCCATTCTTAAGACTCCCATCCCACAACACATAGAGGTACCACATTTTAAGAAATATAATAGAAAAGGTGACCCTAATACCTCATGTGTCCGGATTTACCACTTTATATAATTATTTCGTTCTTGAACATGCCCTTCTTGCAAAAAATTTCCCTAGATTCTTGAAAGAAATTGCTCTGGATTGGATTTTATATTTTCTTTTTGATTGGTGAAGTGTAAGGATTTTTAGTCTAGCCCTTGCTCCAAGTAAGGCCTCAAACGAGGAACCTCATTCTCAGCATTAACACTCCACTATCCTACTCACATTAACATCTAGTTGTCTTGCTCCTCTTACACATCCTCCTATTAAGCTTCCTCATCTATCCTCCATTTATCCTCCGTCTTCCTCCTCCAAGACCTCCATCTTCTTTGTGTACTCATCCTCTTCTTCTTCCTTCTCTCTCCATCCTTCGTGGGGTTCGAACCTTCATGGAACCATTAATAATGCCACTTTTTCATTGTGACACTACAAGGTCAACCCCAGGATTGGTTTTTCCCTTTGCTTAATAATTCAATTTACAATTTCTCAAAATTAGTTAATCAATTTTACAACATTTTCTGAACAATATTGGACCAAATGGACATTAACTAATTTAGTGCATTGTAAACAAGGTGCGAAAGAGAGTGACTAATATTATTGGTAGATATCAAACTTTGTATTCATGAATTTATTGTTCTCTCTTGATGTTGATAGTCAAAAAAATTTTATTGGTAATTACAATCACATATTAGAGATAAGATTGTGTTCATGAAATTTATGGGTAAGTGCACACAGTTGGGGGACCAAAAAGATGTCACTGACATTTTTGGTCCCCCAAAAAGCGTATGGAATGTGCCATATAGGGTGCACACCATATGCCTCAACATGCCAAGCCTTATAAGGTTTGGGCATGCCAAACCTATTTGGCATACGCCAAATGTTCAACATTGAAATCTCTCTCTCTCTCTCTCTCTCTCTCTCTCTCTCTCTCTCACACACACACACACACACACACACACACACACACACTTTGATCAAGTTTATTCAAAATCAAGTCAAATGCAATCTCAAAGCAAGAACATGTACATGAAATATAAAATTAAGTATAAGTCACATTTTAATATGTGTTTTTCCTTTCTTATACTTAAAAGTTAAATTTCATGTAGGATGTTTGAAAGTGGTTTCAGATCTTTGGGATTTATAATTTAGATTCTAGATTTTTGAAGATCATATATAAATTTTCAGACTGTCAAATTTTAATAATCAACATGCTCATATTAGTATTCTCTCTCTCTCTCTCTCTCTCTCTCTCTCTCTCATACACACTCCTCGTTACCTCTCCCCTCTCTATATCTCTCTATCACTCCTTATATACATCTCACTCTCTCCCTCTCCAGCCCTCTTTTTCTAACCCTCTTAAGTACATTTTGAGAAAAATGACACTGACAGGTTGATTAGAAAATTGGGTTATGATAATTAGTGAATTTTATACTAGAATATGTGGAAAGAAAGGAAATCAAGGGACAAGCTATTGCAGATCAGTTGATTGATTCTCTTGTCATAGATGACAGCCCTCTAGTCACTGAGTTGCCAAATGAAGCAATATTCACCATGGCACAATCATGACTTAGGAATTTATATAATCATGGCTCCTACACATAGAATGGATCAGGTGTTAGAATCTTCTTTGTCACACCACTAAGAGACTTCATACCAAAGGTGTTCAAACTAAAATTTTAATGTACCAATAATTTTGTAGAGCATAAAGAACTTGTCATTGGACTCTACATGACAATAGAATGAAAAATCTTAGAGTTGTGGGTCTTTGGCGTTTCTCAGCTAGTGATCAGACAAGTGAATGATGATTACAAAACTGAATACATGACAAGTTACTTCCTTACAAAGAATTGGTGGATGAGCTTAGAATATATTTTACCACAATAACCTTTGATCATATTCTCGGAGATAATAATAGAGTTCTTGTGTTATGGCTATAATTGCTTCACTCATAGAATGTCACATAACACTGCTTACTTTAATTTCTTAGTCGAACCCCTCTTAGCTATGGCTCACAAAATTCCTAAATCCAAGTTAGTTGGTATAGTCATTAGTCCTAGTTCCCCTTGGTACCAAGACATTTACACTTACCTTCATGACAACACATTACCACTTGGCCTATCTAACAAATCGTGTAAAAAAATGTCAGACTTCCCAATTAGAGCAATAAATAGGTTGTAAAACTTCAACTCATGGATTGTACATCCATTCTAAGTAGCTATCATTCTTATGGTGAAGGCTCATTTACTTGTCAACCTAGGAATTTGTACTTGAAATGGGACAACATTGTATGTGCACTAAGTTCCAGCTAAATCCATGCTATGCTAAAGCTTGAAAGGAAACAATGCTAGAAATAAAATACTTGAAAATTAAGTAAATCAAATGCTTTAACAAACCTACTACTAGAGATAAACTCATGCAAGTAACAACAACAATGTTCAGGACAGAAAGACAAGAAACTACTCTGTATTCTTTGGTTGTAGGAATAGTCACTGGAAACTGTCTCCAACGGTTGCAAGAACAATCAAACTCTAGAATAGAAACTAAAATGGAAAGGAAATTAACTCTTAAATGAAAGGGATTACTCACCAAGTGGTACCCTTTGGATGAGTATATCCAAAGATCAACTAAACTCTATAAACTCAAACATCATCATTTTATTCATTCCAAAATTGTTACATATCATAAGCTTGAAACTAAACTTAAACTTTTCTTAAATTGAAAAAGTGAATTATACATTATTTTGAGTTCTCCTTTTGTCTAGCCTTTGAGGAGGTTTCAGAACTTTATTTATAATATAATAATACTAACTAACTAACAACTAAATAGTCCACACCCAAAGGAATAGGCGGGCAAGAGTTATTACAAAGAAAGAAAGAATGAAAACTATCCAAAAAATAAGGAACAACTAACTGTTTGGTTATACAGAGAGAAACTATAGCTTATACACTCTCTTTCTATATTTATTCCACATTAGGAATGACCATTAAAGTCCCATAACCTTCTCCATATGAGCTATAGTCAATTCTTTGTTGACTGCTTCAATGTTGTTCATTACTCAACTGTCTTGACTTGGTCTTCATGGCATGATCCTTCTTGAGCGCCAACTTGACTATACTACTTTATTAATTAATCCTACATCATGATATTAGTATGCACAAAGATATGTAATGTATATATATTCATTCATTGTTAGAATAACATTCATCAAACCATAATTAAGATTAATATAGGTAGATTGCATAGTTGTAACCATACATAAGTTTTCATCATCCAAAACGTTATTTAGAGCTAAGTTCATGTCCATGATAATAAGTTCATAAAAATTTCTAAAAGACACCTATTAACCAAGTCCCATGACTTTGATAATGACCCAAACCTATGACCAAAACAGAGAAAACATAGTAAACATTGATAATCATGGAGCCATTATTTGGGCTCATCAAAACCGTCATTTTTCAAGATTCCTTCTATGTCAATATCGTTGATACTTTGTATCAAAAAGTTATAGATGGTACCTTACTTAGATGTCTTACACTTGGTGAGAGTGATACTACCCTAGGAGAGTTGCATAAGGGTATATGCGAGGCATACTCTAGAGGTCTGATTTTGGCCAATAAAATCTTAGGCATCAAATATTATTAGCCCACCATGGAAAGGGATTCCTATTAGTTTATCAAAAAATGCAAGCAATGTCAGATTCATGGAGATTTTATTCATGCACAACATAGGAATTGCAACTAATTGCTACACCTTGGCCCTTTTGTTAGTAGCGACTTGACCTTGTGGGGTAAACCCACAATAGTGGGTTACACTTTTTTGGAGGGAGCAATTCCTCACGAAATTTGCAAAGCAGGCAGATTGAGAAAGTACTTTCAATAGAAAGTAGGGACTTTCGATATAAAGTAATTTCTATCGAAAGTACTTGATTAGGGGAAATTCTAGTCAATTACTTTTTATAGAAAGTAGTTTCGATTGAAACTAATTAGTTTCGATCGAAATTACTTTCTATCAAAAGTAGATTCTATTGAAACACTCTGATTAGAGGCCATTTGCAAAGGTTGATGTACAAATCGAAAGTTTTCATGGCTTCAGGGCCCAAGCGCGAGGCTCAAATGGAAGAATAAGGAGATGTCCTTATGCATCACACAAGTACTCTGAACGAGATTTCTAACGAATATAGATTTGATAATTTTTGAATTAATTAGGTATATGTTTTTTAACGTGCATCAAATGTAGGTTGTTTATTGAATATAAACCTCCAAGTTTAACGTTCAATGAAAAATAGTAGAAAAGAAATTTTTTTTTTCAAAAATAACAGTGCTCTCCGGCTTCGAGTCTACTTTCTATCAAAAAAAATTGAATTTCAATAAATACACAACAAGTTATAAGCTATGGAGTCAAGGTATGTCAAAATTACGGTTACTCTACTTCAAACATTCATAAAATATGCAATAATCATGATAATTTTGTCAAGCCAATTGCATTCCCTCCGTATGGATGTTACAAAACCAAATTCGAAAGAAGCGCATTTATATTTATTTTAGAAAAAAAGTTATGCTCTATGAAGTCAATGCAACTTTTTGAAAATGACATTTTCAGCAACATAGCAGTTTTAGTGGGAGTAAAAAAACCATTAAAATCAATTCAAAAAATAAAAAATAAAATATATTTAGAATCTAGACAGAAAATCCTAAAAGAATCTAGTTTACTTAATCTTCTGATTTCAAACAATTTAACGACAATATGCATCAGAATATGAAAGTTTCTTTCAAAATGTAGACTTCAATGTCCATTTAGGCAAAAATGTGTAACCCACTATTGTGGGATCAACCTGTGGGAAAAATCCATCCATCCTCCCCAAATGATCACAAATTCATCATCACTTTCATTGAATGTTTCACAAAGTGGACATAAGTTGTGCCCCTCACACATTTCATCAAAAATAAAATTGCTACATGTATCCTTAACTATATTATATGTCACTGCAGTGTTCCCCTTTCCATCGTCATAGATAATGATCGTCCCTTCAAAAATCTAGATGTTTGTAAAATCTATGAGAAGTTCCATATCTAGCATTGGTTCTCCACACCATACTATCCCCAAGGTAATGGCCAAGTTGAGGCCTCTAACAAAACCTTTTAAAAAACCTCCAAAAAAAAGTCAATGAAGTTGATTGTGATTGGAACATTTAGATTACTCTTGCTTTGTGGGCTTATTACACCAACTTTTGTACTCCTACAGATGGAACTTCATATTCCTTTATATACATCTCTTAGGCTTTCCTACCCATTTAGAATGAGTTATCTTCCTTAAGAGTCTCCTTACACAATATTATCAATGATGAAGACTATAAAGTTTCCCATGTGCATGAGTTGAAACTGTAGGATGAAAGAAGATAAAATGTATTCAATTATCTCATAAGCTACCAACAATGCATGAGGCACAGTTATTGTCATAGGGTTAATCCATGTATATTCGAGATCAGTTATTTTATCCTTAAAGAAAATATAAGAAATTAGATAGATCATGAAAACGGGGAAAGTTTGAACCTAATTGGCTTATTCCATACATTATCATTGTTGCATATGGATCGAGAGCATATAAATTGACAACCCCAAAGGGTCACACACTAGATGATCCAATCATGAATGTTCACCTTCACAACTTTTACACTTGATTTCCTTAGAGAACCCCCTAAAAGTCCTAAAAAATATTGAAAATCATAAAAATCCCTAAAAATATACAAAAATAATCATAAAAAGTTTTGAAAAAAATACCAAAAAATCATAGAAAGTCCAAGTAAAAAATACAAAAAAAATCATAAAAAGTCCTTAAAAGAGAGAGAAGGAGAGATAGAGATAGAGACTAAGAGAAAGCAATTTATTGTTTCCCATCTTTTAAAACCCCATTGGTGGTGCCTTGGGCAAGTGTCATGGTGAAAACTAGGAAACTGACCCCATGGGTAGGGAACCTGCTCCTCTTTCCTTCAGATTCTACTTGATCTTTACTTATCTATCCTCCATTCAAATCATAATAACATTTCCACCCTCAACATGGCTTGTGGATTATTTTGCATCACACACAGTCGCTTCTCCATGCATGATAAGATGTTCCTACCCTTCACTACGGATTTTCCTTGATCTTAGCTTTGGGTTGGGATACTTGGCACCTCGTGGTTAGAGGAAATTTATAATTTGAAGTCTATCTTTTCACTCATAAACCATAATAAAGTTTCACTTACACCACCCTTGTGTATCACTCCATCCTTGCTTCATAATAAAGATATCTAGTTCATTGGACTCGACACACTTTTCATATAGATTTGAGAAACTTTGGAGTCCAACAAAAATCATGACATAGCGAGATTGAGATCAAGCAGGCATAAAAACATTCCTACCAACTTATC
Organism: Thuja plicata; assembly: GCA_018584345.1. Lineage (NCBI taxonomy): Eukaryota > Viridiplantae > Streptophyta > Pinopsida > Cupressales > Cupressaceae > Thuja > Thuja plicata. Next base: position 1,468,225 of record MU223702.1, on the reverse strand, counting down.
GAACCAATCACATCAACTATGACAAGAATCACTTCTACATAAAATCATGATGGTTCTTTTTTTGATATCTTTAAGTATTTTTATATTTATCTTTGGTGACATATCTTTTAGTTTCTTTAGGATTTCGTTGGCTAGAGTTCTTATCTCTAGGATGCATTTGACTAGAGATATGATGATGCCCGGCAAGTTCACTTATTTTCTTCTTATGGATTGTTCCTTAGTAACATGTCGATTTGTCTTATGACATTACCATTCAAGTGTCATCAGGGACAAATGAATCACATGTGAACACGGGCATTCCTTCATTGTATAATGTGTCTTCCTCCAAGAAATTGGTATGTCGATTCATCTAGATCTTTTCACTATCTAGATGAGTTCATCCTTTTTCCATAATAAGCTCAATGATGATATAACACACAAAAAAGCACAAAAATCTCTCCATCTCATTCATTCACTTCCATATTCCCTTCCATTTTCATTTGCACACCTATGACGGTAGTCTAGTATTGCATGAATAAGTACTCAAACACACCAAAACATAGGTCATATTTACATTAGTTTCCTTAGTTTCAAAATCATATTTATATTGAACACCCTTCATTCATTACATGCATAATAAAGCATCTCATATAAATTTTTATTTCATAATCATAACATCATAAGCATCATTACACATCATATAGAATCATGGGTCTAGAATCATCCATCTAAATTTGCATGACATAGAACTCGTTTAGGTCATATGAATAGAATCATAATTCATACATATCCAAATCATATAAGTATCAAAGTACAATAATGCCAATATACATAATGACTACCATATATCCCACCATACATTACCCTCTCTCAAAGATTGCTATATCTTGGTGGTACATAGGCAACTAACAATGCTACAATGTAACGCCCCTATCGAGATTTTATAATCTAGGCCTATCTGATCTGCCAATGCTCCCACCCTACCCCTCTGCCTGGTTATCTTACCTATCAGTCTTGGCTATCAATCTTCTCTCTCGAATCAATCAACATGATCCTTAGCATCAATCAACATCAATCCTAGCTTTCCTTCCTCCAATCAATCAAATCACTTCAAATCAACCTTGATCACTCAATCAACTATCAAATATCGCAATCAATCCTATCAATTATCCCATCGCCTCATCCCATCTAGTTATTTTGATCATTTTCATCAAACCAGCCAGTTGCCCTTATCATATGTGCATCTTTTTATCAGTTCTATCAGTGTAATTGGCTCAATTAGTTTCTTCACTCTTGCTATCCAGATCATTTCAATCAATTGGTCAGTTACACTTATCAAACGTGTGATATCTTATCAATTTGCCTCACTTCTTCTCAGAAGTGAAGTATCCTAGCATTTCTTACATCTTAATTAATCATACAATTTTCCTCATAATTTATCGAGAGATTTTCCTTTGGATATCTCATCTAATCTCTCGAGAGGGCATACCTATCATCATCTTTACCAAATCAAACTGGGACATTTATCAACAATAAAACTTTTTCTTTGAAACAATGCAATAGGCTACATTGTCTCAAAGAGGGGCAAAATATAGACATAGGTAAAAATGTCCTCATGAAATCAAGAAAAAATATCTATTAATTAAATGATTTTTTATTAATTAATTCATTACCCTCTTCTAAGTTACTATTTAAATAAATATTCCTATTTATTTAAATAATTCATTGTCCTCTTCTATCCAAACATTATGTAAATTCTTATTTATTTAATTTACCCATTTTCCATTTCCTAATTCTCCTATTTATGGAATAAACACCCTTTTTTATTTTATAAATTCCTAAATCCTTTTTCTTCTAAATTTTGAGCTTGTGACATTTGTCACATGTCTCTTCATTCTTAAAGTCAATACCTTTCCTACCTAACACTTAATCCTAGCCGCTCATTTTCTATTGCCTCTTAATCTCTTTCACTCCCACCAAAACCGTACCTAACCTTCAATCCTACTCAAGCTCCTCGCACCTCTTTCTCAACAATTTATTTTCATGAGGTTTCTATAATTTAAGATCATTTTCTCCTCACATTGACTATCTTATGCTATCTTGGATACTTCATGACCTTATGAGCTTGTACAATCTTAGGCTATCTTGAGATCTTATCTTGTGCATTTGTGAGTTTGAGCCCTTGCACACTAGTATATTTGAGAGTGCATTTGTTATTATATCATCACCATATTGTCATACTCACACCACATTCATTATCAATCAATCATCTCCATTCTTCATAGCCTCTTGTACTTTGTGCTACAAAATTGAGAGCACCCACATTTCATCCACACAATCTTGGAAGATAGGAGGACAATGGAGTCAAGCGTTTCATGAAGGCATTATGTTTGTTTGGTGTTTATCTAACATATGTTTTTTTGGTTTTGTGAAGAAGAGTTTCATTGATATAAAGATTGAATGTATTACGATTTCCTTACATATGGTTGGCTTGGAATAGGTTTTCACGTACTATTTCTATTGTTCATTTCAATCGTCGTCACCTTTCATCACATTGGTTTGATATTAATATTACAATTCTAAATCCATATCTCATATTCTAGTTATTTATACATCACATTAGTAGTCAATAAAATCAGACTAGATATTAGATAAATACATTACTGTCCTAAACATTATATCTCTTCTTTTCTCAACTCTTTAATACTCATCAACACTTCAAAGTCTAACTTAAAAAAAAATGATTTAATTTATTATTATTGAATTTAAACTATATAGGTTAAATATTTTATTTGCTAAAATAAAGAAGAAGAGAAAGGAACAAGAGAGAAAAAGAAAAGAACAAGACATACTTTTAATTTAAGTATCTAAATTAGTGAAAGGGCGAAAAAGATATGAGGGTAAAAGGTTTACCTCATCTGATCTCCTCCAAACAATTTAAGTCTACTCAAGCAAGAAAAACTAAAATGCCAAAAAAGAAAGACAGAGAAGCAGCAAGTGGAAGAATGTGGACTCGTTATACAAGGAAATAGAATTGACCACAATAATTATGTAAAGGATAGAGCACCCCACAACCAGTATACACTTAGTCGACCACCCCTTGTCAGAAGATATTTGTAAAGAAATGAACAAATTGGAATTGGATTGTTTTACAATCATATGGAATATCTTGTGAGATATTTTTGCAAGGGACTGAACTTTTTGGAATTTGATGGATCCACAGCATGGGGAATTTCTTATCTGGGAAGAATCAGTAAAAGGAAGTATCTTTCAAAAGGGTGTTGGAAAAGATAATAATGAAAAAGAAGACAACAACATGAGATGCAGAAAAGGTGAACCAATTTACATAAACATCTGATATAAAGTAGGGAATTTAAAACCTAAGTATAATCATAGAATAACAGCATGTAATATTAGAAAAGCTAATACACAATTCAGAATATGGGTTTTATCTTATTCTTTCACAGACATTTCAGGATGAGTCAAAGCAAGGAATATACAAAGTGTCTGGACAAAATTTGCAGAGTTGTAAAGTACAGCTTTATAGGAATGTATGGCAGAAAGTTGCACATACAATGTCTTTATTTGTACTTTATTTTCTTCTTACTTTATTCTTTTTCATCCTGATTTTGTAGACTTTCTTATATATTGTAACCACCAGTACATACTTGGTCAGTGGTGTGAGCTTTTCTCTAAGGAATTTCACATTAAACAATATATAGAAGTCATGTCGGTGAGTTAGTCTTCAGTCATTATACCCATGTCATAAAATCTAGAGATTTTGTATAGTATTGCTTAGATTGATAAGCATAAATGGGCTTTTATTCTGATAATGGATCAGCTGTTTTTAATTCAAAATGTTTTCATACTTTTCTTGTAAAACTTGTTTATGATAAATGCATTTTGTTTGTTTGGGTTTTCAGGCAATCGAAATGGAAGTGCATATGGACTGTGGGGGATGTCAAAGGAAGATACGCAAGGCCTTGTCCAAACTACAAGGTTTATATCCATGGACGTCTGCATGCACCTTTAATGAAGAGTTTTTTTTGGTTTTTGTAATTAAGTTAATTATATAATAGTGAGTGTTTTATATTCAGATTTAAATAGTACACATTTGGCTTTGATTTGTTTATGACTTTTTTGAAATCACATTAATAGATAGTCTTATTGGAAAAGTGGCACTTAGTGTTTAGTTTTAGTTATATAGTTTAAGTATTTTATGGTCTTTTATAGTTGGATTTAAATAGCACACACTAAGCCTTGACTTATTTAGATGGTTCTTTTGAGATCACATTAATAGATGGTCTTATTGGAGAAGTGTCATATAGTGTGTGTGTTTTTTTTATTAAGGGGCCGAAGTCAAAGAGTTTATATTAATGTAATAATATACAGCAGACTACAAAGCGAAACTTAACCACATTCTAGAGACAACTATCCAATAAAGACAGTTAAAAAACAAAGCCAAAATGGAGCCTTGTAGCTCCTGCCAACAACTTGAAGTCTACCTATTTTAAAAAGTAAAGACAAAGCTAGACATAAAAACCCAAAAAAGTCAGCATTAAGGCTTATCTCTCAGTCACTGCCAGATGAATATGAGGATCCACTATGATCCCTTTGTTTAGGTTCTGCCTCCTCCTCAGTGTCATCATCCTCTTCGGCCTCCTCCTCTTCCTCTGCCTCTTCTTCTAGGTCATCATCCTTTGCTTCTTCCTTTGACTCTGCATTACCCACGTCTTCTTCCTCCTCATCATCATCCACCCCCTCATCTACATCCTCTGCCTCCTCATTCTCTGAAGAATCCTCACTGCCTAGGCTGTCCAGTCCCTCAGCATATTTATAATTGAAAATGCATTCTTCGTCTTCATCTGCATCGTCTCCATAAGGAGCTTCCATGCCATCCAGCAGACCAAGGAACTTCTTGATGAAGTCCAATCCTTTCCTCATCGCATACCTGTGAGTCTTTTATGGTCGTCATATAGTGTGTTTAATTATATAACCGAGTCTTTTATGGTCTTATATGGCCGGACTTAAATAACACGCTATAACATTTGATTTGTTTAAATGGCTCTTTTGAAATCACATTGATATCTACGGTATTATTGGAGAAGTGTCGTGTAGTGTGTTTGATTATATAACTGTGAGTATTTATGGTCTTTTATGGCCGGACTTAAATAGCACACTGTAACATTTGATTTGTTTAGATGACTCTTTTGAAATCACATTAATAGGTGGTCTTATTGGAGAAGTGTCACGTAGTGCGTTTAATTATGTAACTGTGAGTATTTTATGGCCATTTACAGCCTGACATAAATAACTACACTCCGAGATTTGATTTGTTTAGTTTAGATGGTTGTTCTGAAACCACACTCTCTTCTTCAATAAGACCATCTATTAGTATAATTTCAGATAAACCATCTAAATAAGTCAGAACGTAGACTATATTGTTTACACCAAAATATTTTGTAAAACTTACTAAGACACGACAATTGAAATTGATAGTAAATCCCCTACAGCAGTGAAATTCAATACACAATGAATATATCACTGTTTGGCTTTGTAGTGTTGCAAGATTAATGTTTGGTTTGATTTACTGCAGGAGTGGATAGCATAGACATAGACATGGAGCAGCAGAAAGTAACAGTAAGTGGGGATGTGGATCAGATGACTGTTTTGGATGCAGTGAGAAACACTGGTAAAAAGGCAGAGTTGTGGGCATACCCTCATTACTATTACAACTATAACTATGGGAGTGATGCTACTACTTATGCTTACATGCACACATACAGTCATGAAACATATAATCAAGTGCAAATGCAAGATTACTATAATCTTCCTTCTGATTACTATAATCTTCCTTCTGAATACCAAGGAGAAGGTCATGAGGTTGCTTCTTCTTCCTCAAATATGATGGAACACAAAGCAACCACCTTGTTCAGCGACGAGAATCCTCATGCCTGTTCAATCATGTGAAGCTCTTACAACAACTACAAAAGTTTTTTTAGTTTTCCAATTATTATCTTTGTGTAATATTTGGTTGAAGGAAAGATCATTTAGATAATCTTTCAAATGTTTTCCAAAGTTATTCTATATTATTTTAATTGATAAAAGGTCTAAGCTAAAAGTTATTCTATTTATTCTCTTCTATAATAGTTATATTTGGTTAGATAAAATATCTTATATTATCTTTTTTCTTCATGGACGCTGAAAATTGTTCTCTTTTATTTTATATCATCTTTCTTTCTTTGGTATATTTTGATAACACTTCGATCTGGTTTCTTATTTGATATAGTTTCTGATTTGTTTAGACTCTTGGGAATCAAGATGGATGAACTGGGCAGTAGCTTCTTATAACGTATTGTTTTTTGGTACATAATCTTTAATATAAAAAAAAAGTAATTTAATCATTTCAAAGGAAAAAAGTGGTAGTCATGTTGATATAAATTATGAATTCGTAGCAAATTTCTTTAGATTTTTATTCTTCGATTTTAGTAATAATTGTTATTACTTTAAAACTTCTGAATAATTCTTTGTGATTCCTTTGTTAATATTTATATTTTTTTTCTAAAAAATTAAATTAATAAGATTATATTTTTTATATGTATAAACACTTATAATTCTTGTAATCAAACACTATTTTTAAAAGTTATTATATAATTATAAATATTTATAATATTTTTAGTTAAGCACTACTTTGGTAAGAGTTATTGTTCATTTTTTTTATTAAATAGTCATTTTATGTATTCAACAATAAAACTATAAATTTTATGTATATAGGTCATTTGAATATTGTTATTAGCATTTAATAAATCATGAGTGTGATAATTTAAGAGATTTTGGATGATTTTACAACAAATAAGTAACTACAAAGGCTTATAATTTATTAATATTGATGATCATTTTTAAAATACTTAACAATAACATAATAAATATTAAGGACTAATCTATAATTTTCTTTTTAAAGGATGAACTTTTCAATTGCAATATAGTATTTTCAAAATATATTATGCAATGTCACATTAAATTATATTCATTTTACAAATTAAAAGAAATCATGGGCTTATCTATTTTTATGTTATAGCCGTTGCTAAATTTATTGAACCACAATTTATTTTTATATAATTGTAATATGTAGTGTACAATACAAAAATTGAAAACTGAAAAGTTGACCAATAAATTAAATAAATAAGAAAACATGTATTATAATAGTATGAAAATGCATGAATATCATGATCATACTTTATAAGATATCATATTAAAAAATGATATTAATATTAGTTGTGTAATATACCATTATATTGATAAAAATGCAACAACAGGAGAACTTTGCAAACATGCTAATCATTAAAAATTATATTTAGGAACAAAGGTTCTCGACAAATGAATCTGGGCAAGAATGGTAGAAGGTAGTGTTGCAAGATGTGTTTCATTGGTCTCCTTGTGTTGTGCAGTGCAGCAGTGGTTTGTGACATGGCTTATTTACCTCTCGTGCTTGTATAGGTCAAGGGGTTGTATCGGGTATTAACAAATTGATATTTTGGTGCAACGATAGTGAATAGGTAGTGCGGAAGCGAGGAAAGAAGAGGGAACATGTGTTTATGCATCTAGATCCGGTCAATCAATTTCATAGAAATAAGTGCAAACATGCCCTACTTCATGGCAGACTGAGGGGTAGAATGTGGGCAATTCCAATTACCTCCAGTGTTCCAAGGTTTGATACAAAGGCCAACCAGATCCCACTGGGAAATGGAGACTAGAAAATAAGGCTAGATAATGATCCAAGCAAAGAACAAAGGCTTGGTTAAGGATTAGGGCATCATAATCAATATTTCAACTAGATGTTTCACCAAAACCCTTCTAGGTTTGATAAGAGATATAAGTCCAATCTCCATCATGCCAAAGCGACTCCCCACTATAGACCACAGAAATTCATTAAGGCCGAGAATCTGTATCGAATGACTATGATCATTAAATCAGACATAACGAAGCCGATTAGCGACAAATACGGGGAATTAGGGATATTGGCAAAATGGTGTGGTCCTTACTGCCCAGATTTGGACATGGAGATATGATGGAAAGAATTCATCCACCCTCAAGTAAGTGTTCTACACTTAGAATGTAATTTCTTCCTAATTGATTGTGTTAATTCAGAAATTAGGAATAATATTCTTTCAGATAAAGGCATAATTACAAAGGGCACAACTTTCATATGCTTAAATGAACATCAAAATTTAATCTAAAACCCTATAAACCCTCTAAATGGATGAAGTGGGTAAATTTAGGGTTTTTTCCATCTAAATACATTTGCATGTAAGCATTAGAAGTTATTGCTAATCAAATGAAACCCTTTTTAGGATTTGAAGAGTCGAGCTTTGAATCTAAAGAAGTTAAAATTTTAGTTGAATTAGATTATGATTGTAAATATCTAGAGCATATGGAAATCATTGAAGAACCAAATAATGTTAACATAGATCCTATTTATTTTGGGAAAATTAGTTTGGCAAGTGTTAGATCTAAATTTCCATTTCCTTTAAAACATAGATATGAGAACTTGGCAAAAAATTATGAATCGTGCAACAAGATTCCTTTGAAAGAGAACCTTGGGATATCAATAAGAGTAAATGAGGAAAAGGGAGGCTTTGAAATCATTGACCAGATAGAAAATAGGAATCAAATTCCCACTCTCGAAGAAACATTAAGGGGAATTTATGTAAATAGTGAGGATGTATATGTGAAGAAAGTAGTATTGGGATCCATTTTAGTAGAATCAGAGAGTATCCAAGAAGAGGTGAGAAAGAAGATTACAATATTGGAGAAAGAAAAGACTGAGAAAGAAGAAAGAGATAATGATGGTAAGGAAATAAGTGATGTATCGAGCCCTCACAAGGAAACTGTTGAAGCAGGAGAACCAAAATTGTTGTTAGGTTATGATTTTCCTATAAATTTAAAGACAAGGTATGAAATTGTGAGACTTTTAGGTGAAGAAGAAGAGAGGATAGAAAAGGAAGAAAACATAGAAGCAATGCAAAAACTCATTAAGCAAATGATGGAATTAATGGATGAACAGGAAGGAGAAGCGAAAGATTATATCTCAAAAAATGTGAGGGAATTAAGAAAGATAGAGGAGCTCCTAGGGTTAAGTCAGAACTGTCTAAACAAAGATAAGTTAGACTATTCTAAATCTCCTAAGAAGAGAGGGAGAAAGTCAATATCAAAATTAAGGGCCAAAGATGGAGCTGCTAATAATCATACCAAAATTACACCACTCTTTAATGTAGGGAAGGGGAAGTACCTCCCCACTTCGCCATGAGGGTCCTATCTTGGAATGTTAGGAGCATGAATGCCCTTAACAAGTAATGTTTGAGTAAACATTGCATCTTTTCAACAAATGCAGAGATAGTAATGATCCAAGAGACAAAATTGGATGAAATAGAGGTAGAAGGGTTTAAGAAAGAGATTGGATGCTGGAAATGGGAATTCATTATAGTAGAAGGAGCCTCAAGAAGAGTCGGTCTATTTTGGGATCCCAGGAAAATGTATGTGGAAATATTAAATAACAAAATAAATTAGATGTGTATCAACATCAAGAGCTTAATTGGTAACATAGCATTGTTCCTTTTTAATATTTATGGTCCAATATCTAATAATAAAAATAAAGAAACCTAGGAAGAGTTAGGAAACTAGCTGGTATTACCTCCGAATGGGAATAGCTTTCTAGGGGGGATTTTAATGTTACTTAGACCTATCTAAAAAATTAGGAAGAATAAAGAAGGAACCCCAGTCATTAAAGGATTTTAGAGAGTGGGTCAACACTCATAATCTTTTGGATATCAAAATGGAGAATGAGATATATACGTGGAATAATTGAAGGGAAGGCTTTAGTCAAATAGCAGAAAAAATGGATATGTTCCTCTTTAAGGGAGACTTGGCTAGTTTTCCATATAACTTTAAAGCTAGAATCATATCTTTTTCAAGATCAGAAATTTTCCCAGTTGAATTAACAGTTATGGAAGAAGTTCAACCGAGGAAATGTTCCTTCAATTTTGAAAACATGTGGATGAAGCATGATAACTTTCTAAGATCATAGAAAATTGGTGGAAGGAGGTAAATGATTAGGAGTCTAAATTGTTTTGTTTTATGACAAAGCTAAAGATGATTAAAATAAAGTTACTGATATGGAATAAAGAACAAATTGGAAATGTTTTCAATACTAAAGAACAAATTAAAAAGGAAATGAAGATTTTAAATGAAGAAGAAATTAGAGATGGCATGGATCAGAATAGGTATCTTAAAGAAAAAGAATTATTACAAAATTATGAAGATATACTGGCTAAAGAAGAAATCTATTTGTGTCAAAAATCAAGAGAAACTTGGTTGGCTGAGGGAGATAAAAATACAAAGTTTTTCAGAATAGTACCAAGTTTAGAAATGGCATAAATAGAACCACAAAAATTAGTAACACTAAAGGGAACTTACTAGAAGAACCTAAGGCAATTTTACAAGAAGTTGCCAACTATTTTGTTGGCATCTGATGAAGATGATCATATCCTAGATCATGGGATGAATTTTGTAGTGTTGTAATTGCTGGAAATAAGTCTATTTTATAGGTCAGATCAGTTATACCAGTGATGAAGGTGATTGTACATGAATTTGTCTAAGTATCTAGTGTATCGATGATAACACAGCCAGTCATGAAAAATTTAGTGTGTGATGATAATTTGAAGGATTTAGATGATGTGATCATGCAAATAGTATCTACAGAGTCACGCTTACCTACATCTTTGATTGCATAAGAAGATTCAACATACAGGAAGAGATTTGAGGTAAACACCAGTGATATTGGCAAGAACAGTCAAGCTGGTCTAGTCAATTGGATAAGTCGATTTAGCGGTGAAGTCAAAGTCAAAGACTAATTAGTTTAGGTGTTGAATAGTTGAGGGTCGACCTTGAGGATTTTATTTTCCTATGTTAGAGTGATCACTTATGAATTTTGATTAGGATTTGGAGGCCAAAAATAGGTAATACATTTAAGGGTTATTCCACCAACCTAAATGTGATTATAAGAGATGAAATTGAGTTGTTGTTGAGATTTTTTGTTGATGCAATTATTTTAGTGGTTGTAGTGGATCTTTGTATGAATAGAATAGGGATTTGAGTAGTCCTGAAGTGGATCTGTCAAGTAGAGTGTGCTACTTTCAGATCATTTCATTTAATTTTATTCTCAAGGAAAGTCCTAACCGGCTTGTGATCGAAATCCTCTAACAAGGTTACTCTTAACAGGGTAAGCAGGATCCTAACAAGTCTAAAGACTAAATCCTCTAACAGGGTGACTCTTAGAAGGAGTTTCAACTCCCTTAACAGGGTAGTTCCTAACAAGACTTTTGTAATAGATTCTAACCGGGCTATAGATACTCTTAACCAGGTGTACCCTTAGAACGGTTTTGTAATTCTCCTAACAGGGAAAGACTTATCAGTGCACTAGTGAGATTTATGGGTGATAATTCCCACCATGGTTTTTCCTCTAACAAGGGTTTCCACGACAAAAATATTGGTGTCATTTTGTTTATTTCATGGATTTATGCTTTATTATGCTTTTATGTTATATTTAACTTTGCATGTTGGCTAATTTGGAAGCTATGATTTTGTAGATCTTTGGTTGCACTGATTCAGCCCCCCTCCCCCTCAGTGCCTTATAACATTAACAATTGGTATCAGATCCAAGTTACCTTGAAGAAGCCTAACAGATTGGGAAGGATTCTTAAGGAAGATATGGAGAGTTTAATATATCAAAGGTAACTTGAAAAGAAACTTGAAGATGTAGAAGAATTCATTGAACAGTTGAAGGAGAAACTCAAGAAATCAAGAGCCAAGTGGTCTGAGCTTGTTCAAAAATTATCTGAGAGACAAGATCTCATTGATCAACTATCTAAAGAAAGTTGGTCTGAGGAATCTGAGGCTGCCCTAGAATATTTGACCCAGGAGAATAATTAATTTCATGGAGAAAAGAGAATATAAAGAGAGAGTCAGAAGCCTTTTTAATCAAGATGGGTGAATAAATGGAAGCAAGGAAGGCTATAGAAGAAGCAAGGAAAGTTACAAAAGAAACCCTAAAAGCTAAAGTAGATGAGCTTTTCAAATCTGAATAAAAGAAGTTGGCACATTGCATGAACACCTAAATGAGACAAATGAAGAAAACCAAGAAGCCCTAAGGCAGAATGAGAACCTGAGAAAAGAAAATGAGCAACTAAAAGTTGAGTTGAAGGCTGCAAATGATTTACTCAAGAAGTTTAATGAGATTACTGCAAATCTTGATGAACACCTCAAGAATCAGAGAATGGATGGAGAGAAGAATGGTCTTGGATACACAATTTATGAAGTTGGAGAATCCTCTGGAACCAAGAAGGACATGCAAGATAAGAAAGCCTCACCAAAGGTAACCCCAAGGAGTCCTGGTAAGAAACCTTACAAACTTGTCTGCTTTAAATGTCATAAGATTGGACATACTACTAATGTTTGCAAGGAAAATGTCAAAATTAGTATTCCAAGTGTTATATTAATGCTAGACCAAGTAATTTTCATGGTTATTGTTACAATTGCAACAAATATGGTCATAGAGCTAATGAGTGCAAGACAAGGATGAACAATCAATGGTCACAAATCAACTAATCAATTCCTTATCAGAATGAGAACTGGAGGAATGTTATATGCTCACATTGTCACAAATATGGACACATGATAGTTAACTGTAGATTGAGGACAAATAGAGGCAATGAAAGACCTTTGAGATCAACAGGTATGGCATGTTTTCATTTTCACAAGATAGGACAAATTGCAAGGTTTTGTTGAGAAAGGAAAAATAAAGTGAACCAACTAGTTTATCAGTCAGACAAGAAAAAGGGAAAGTAGATTGTGAATATTGAAGAGGCCAAGAATAAAATGAGGAAGATTTGGACAAAGAAGAGTGAAGAAAAACCATCTAAAGGTACCACATCTTCACCAGGTCTAGATAATTCTTCATATAAGTAAGTCATTATTGACTTAGGGGTAGAAAGAATTTTTGAATCTATTGAAGACCCCCTAGATGCATGTGCAGTCTTATTGTGCACCTTATACGTGTTCAAAGAGAAGACACAAAGAAACACAAGTGAAGATTGAGCAATTTGATAGCATTCAAGGTGATTGACTGAAGAATTTGCAGAGATCGTGTGAAGGAAATAGAAAGGGTTTGAAGTTTTGTCAAGTGGTGGTTATCAAAGGTATTTATTTGATCTTTTGAGCTTGAATTTTTCATTTGCAAGATGGATACACCGATCATTGTGGAGATTATTTAAAGACCTAGGCCAAAATTTAAAAAACATCCATTATAATCACTCGAAGATGATCCAAAGGGCTCCCTATCCAGTGTGCCTTACAATGTGAAGCATATCTAATATGTGCGATCATAAATTAATTGTAAGTTTGAATATCAAGGTGAATCTCATATTCATTCACTGTATGAAAAGTTGTGTAGAACGATCTAGTATTGAAGGATGAGCACCAAGTGGTTGCAGACAAGGGTTTTTTCTCACGTGATCAATTTCCCTGATGATTTTGAAGAAGATCAAGTCAGATATGTGTTGAGCCGAGTGCATGACCAGTTTATGTGGCTTGACCATTCACATAATATTACTAAGGAGGCCATACATGCAGTGGCGGGTTTCTATGCAATTGGTGGAGTACCAGTACGTAGGTCAATCTCATAGGATGTAGTCACAAAGTTAACTAAATTAAAGTGGGATAAGAGAGCGATGACAATGAATGATATCCCTGATCTGAAAGTGAGATTTGCAACTATGGTGATAGGATACAAGGTCTATCACTCCAGAAGAATCAATAGTCTGCCCACTACTACAATCCATAGTGCATATAGAATGGTGATTGAATATGCATAGTATGATTTATGTGAGCTGCGATGAAAGATCACTTATTTATGAACAAGGAGAAGATCAGAAAGGACAAAAGGCAAATATTTAAATTCAGCCAATTGATTATGGGATTGTTCTTTTTCTTTCATAATTTCTTCCTGGTGTTGGTTATATAAATTGGATAGAAGGTACACCAGTTGTACTCCAATTGAAAAATGGTATTAGATTATTGGGTAATGGTTTTAATGAGAAATTTTGGGGCTATTTCAAAGACTTTCAAATAAAAATGCATCAAAGGGAAACGATACCAACCCATATTATTGAGAAATACAAGGATTATATATGTTTTATGGTGGATACTGACACTTTCCAGATGAAGGTAGTAGTTCCTAGGGCATCATCCATCTATGCCTATGGGATATGAATTAGAAGATGATATGTTGACCTTACATGTTGAAGATCTATTATCTAAACTTGTAGATCCAAATGAGCATAGATTTTGAACCTATAAGGAAGGGAGCATGGAAGTACATAGAAAATTGACCAAACCAGTGATTGAGAAGAAGATTAGAAAAGAGGTAGAAAAATTTGCATTGAATAAAGGCTTTACAGATGAAGGCATAAACAAGGCAAGAGCCAAAAATGTTGCAAAGAAAGATGGAACATCTGGAGCAGCAACAATTATAGGTGAAGGTGAAGATGTAGAATTTATTTCTTCTACAACTGGTAGTATCCCAACTTGTAGGAAAATAAGAAGTGCCTCAATAATAGTAAAGAAGGAGAAAATCAATCCTCCTGTAAAAGCACCAATAAAAGAGAATAAAAAGCCAACACAACCTAAGTCCTCAAAAGTTGGCGAGGCCATTGGGGATTTTCAAATGGTTGATTTGGGTTCTTGTAACATCTTTCATCCAACATATGCTCGTATCCTTGTGGAGGTTGATGTCTCTAAGGGTCTCCCTAATGCTGACCTTGGCTTCTCCTTAGGGCTCTTAGACCCAGACCCTTGATTATGAGGGAATTCTATTCAGATGTAGAAAGTGTCACAAGACTGGCCATATTGCTACCAAGTGTTTATCATATAGAGTAAATTTGAAGAAACCGCCCTCTTGGTGGGTGGGTGCTAAAGACCATCATTATTCAGTTCAAAAAGTCTCTAAGGATGAGGGTTTGGATGACATTCCACCTCATTTTTTTTTGCTACTAAAGCTAATGTCGATATTACGGATGCTACTCCGAAGGATGTTTGTTTTTGTGACTCTAATGTTGTCCTGGGTCAGAAAGGTGCTGTTGTTTTTCTAGGCATTGTGGTTGATATCCCTACCCCTGGGGTTGATGCGATCTCTATTTATTCTATCCTTAATGCTGGTGTTGTGGTTAGTGCCCAGTCTCCTTCGGGGGGGAATGTTGTCTCTGTCCTTGTCGGGTGTGTTGGGTTGGCCAGCCCTGCCTCTCAAGTTGTGGGTTTCTCTAATATTTCTTTGTCAGGGAAGAACGATGATTTATTGATGGAGGAAGGATGGACAACTGTCAAAGGAAAGAAATTTAAGTCTCCCAAGCCTCCTTTTGATATGAATTTAAGGTCACATATGGGTGGGAATAAATGATTTCATGCTGTCCTTTTTTGCTGACTGTTGTTCGGGTCTTGGTTTCTTCTTCGTGGGAGTGCTTGTTTCCTCCCTTTGGTGTGTCTAGTGTTGATTCAAAGTTGTAATTTGGTTCTATAAATGTTCTATCTCTCAGTTCTTTTTTGGTTGTAAAAGGTTTCAGGTCCTTTCAAAACCTATTTTTACTTAATCAAAACCTAAGTCCTCAAAATAAAAGGAAGCTACCACATCAAAGAAGGTTGGTGGAAAGAGGAAGAAACACAAGGCTCAAAGAAATAAGGATGATGAAAATATTGAAGAAGAAGTAGAAGCAGAAGGAACAAAGTACGATGAAGAACAAAAGGAGATGAAGGCTAGTGAAAAAAAGTCAAATGTGGTTGGTACTCCTACCACTAAGTCTGTCAAGCGTGAGTTTGGAAAGTTCATTTATGTTGACAATATAGTTGAAAGAGTCAAAAAGTGGGGTGTACTTGTTGGTGTAATAAAAATTTATGACAAGGTTAATGAAGAAGACCAGAAAAATATTGAGGATGCAGTTGTGTTTAGTATGCACAATTTGAGTAAAGCACTTATTAAATTACAAGGATAGATTCATGCATCTTTATATAGTAAGATTGAATCTAGGTGCCATACAGTATTAAAGAAAGACAAGGAAATAATTGAATATGTATTAGTGAAATTATAATTGGAGATGTCTACAGAGGAAATCAATGAGACTTAAGAAATTTAGACCTACATTCAAGACTAAGTCAAGAATTATAAAATTACTGTTTGGTGACTCTCAATCAGTGCATGAGGAAACTGAGAGTATCCTAAAGAAATTATTAGGTATTTTTGAAGAGAAGGAAGATGATCAAGACAAAGATGAAGAGGAAAAAGGAAAAGATGATAGTGAACCTGAGACTACCCATACTAATGATGGATTAATGGTTGATGGTGTGAATATCACACTTGATAATGTTTATTTGGATGAGCCCAAGGATACCATGGACGCCACAAATGATGGTCCTGTCATGGATATTCTTGAAGAACAAAGAGACACTACACTCATGGATAATACAAAGTATCCTAATGCTATTATTGGAGAATAGGTGGATATAGGAATAGATCAAGTGATGACTAATGATACCACAATCGAAGTTCCTACCTGTGAGAAGCAACAAGAATCATTATCAAAGGAAAGTGGTGAAACAAAAGCCAAGAAGAAGAAAGAGCATGCACATACTAAGGATGTGCAGAAGAAAGGAGAACAACACAAGAAAGAACAACAAAAGGAGAAAAATTCTGATAGATAAAAGTAAAAGGTAATATCTCCCATGTCTATTGTTTAGTAAATTTTTGGTAAAATGGATGAAGATGACTTGTTGGTTATTCAAGGACCAATAGATCTTATTAAAATGAGCCCTACAAAATTGATAAATGTTTCTATGATCATTAAGTCTAAGGCCAAAAGAGATCAAAAGAAAAAGGAGGCACAAATTATTCAGACTGCAAGAGATATATTGTCAGATTTAGTGCCTAAAGCAACTTATGATGAGAAGGATGCACCTCTTGAATAGTTAGGTCAATAGGTGATAGTTTCAAGTGAGAAAATTCAAAGTCTTGAGGATGCTTCTACAATGAGAGAATAAAATGATTATGAAAAGAAGAGGTGAGAAAAGTTGGCTCAATCTATTGTACTTGATAGAAATACCTTAACAATGGTTGTGACCAAGGTGAAATATTCTCTAACTGAAGGTGGTAAGATTCTTACCTCAGCTTATGATTTTTCACAATTTTTGAAGGACTTAGATAGGAAGAGATGTGAAGCTCAACAGAAGCTAAGGCTGTTGACAACAAATTTTAATCCTATTGATGGTTCAGTTACAATTTTTTGAGCACAAATCAGAGCAATCAATCATAACCTTAAGTCAAATAGGGATGAGCAAGAAAAGAGGATTGCAAACTTGGTGGATTTACAGAGTTAATTGATTCCTAAATTGTAGATTTTGCAAAAAGGTGTTAAAGAGGCTAGAACAATGTAAGTCTCACCTGCTCCGTGCACTATAGAAGGATTAGAAGACCTTTCCCATTTGGTACATAGATAGATACTTATCATAGAGAACCTACTGAACACTTGGGTTAATGACTTACAAGTTTTGAAGACCAATTTTGGTGATGTATTTAGTAGATTGTAATAGGTATACACTACTCTCTATAAATACAATTTTGAATTTTTCTTATCCATTGTACTACCCTTGTCATTTTTGTCAAAGGGGGAGTACATAGAGTGGTCTAGAGTGAAAAAATTTGGTGAAGTATTTGTATGAGGGAATAGTATAGACATGAATTAATTTAATGCAATATGTTGCATGATCTATTTTTGTAATTACCTTAGGGGAGGTAATTTTAAGGTTATTTTGATGAAGATGATCATATCCTAGATCATGGGATGAATGTTGTAGTGTTTTCATTGCTGACAACAAGTCTATTTCACAGTTCAGATCAGTTATACCAGTGATGAAGGTGACTGTACATGAATTTGTCTAAGTATTTAGTGTACCAGTGATAACATAGTCAATCATGATAAATTTAGTGTTTGGTGATAATCTAAAGGATTCAGATGATGCAATCATGTAGACAATATCTATAGATTCAAGTTTACCTATAGCTATGATTGCATTGATGAACTACAACTGATTGTATGTTTGAAGTCATTTTGTTGATAATCAACCGAGTTACAGATGTGATGATAGACATTAATCAGTAAATGTATTGTCATTGATGTCAACTTATTTGCTTATTATTTTGATGAAAAACATCTATTATGGATTAAAGATCTGGAACAAACAAAGTTTATGTGGTCGGTAATTGAAGAGTTTTGTATACACCGAGTAACAGTGATAACTAAGTAAATCTAGTTTATACTGAGCACAGTGATAGCTGAGCTAGGGATTGCTAACACATCACGATATTGACCGAGAAATTTAATCAAACCGAGACTGACTAAAATGATGAGAGGGCAAATTTATGATTTTGAGGTAATTGATAAGATTTTTTATGAAGATCAAACGGCTATGAAAATTCAAATAAGATCAGACGAAGATGATTGAAACGTGATTTTGACACAACTATCGAGGAAGGTTTAAGCGAAAAAACCAACAATGGAGATTAAGTGGCAAAATATAAAGGATGGAAATTAAACAAGCTATGATTTCTATATAAGAGACAAGAGATTCATTATGAATCATATGTATGCGCACACATACAAATTTTACGCATGACTGGTCAAACTAGTTGAAGACAAAACCGAGCATTTATGCAAACAACACCGAGTGATAGAGGAAAGAGCATATACTGAGCAGAAAAGAGTATAATCAATCAGAAGAACTGAAGTGAACAAATTGATCAGAGGTATTATGTACTTACAATTAATCTAAAAATTCACAAAAAGAGTTGTATTTGAATCAGATAATTATTGTATTAGTTTAACCATTGTTACATATAAATCTCTTAAACGAGTAAGACGTGAAAGTCTTTATTATGAAATTCTAATGAATGTTGAGTGTTTTCTTGTTTCCCCCATAGTGAATGCAAGATTGAGAGAGCCAAGTCACATTTAACTGTGTGCATTGTAACCTTTAACAGGGTTGGCTCCTAACCGAGCTCACTTCAAAAGAGTGAAATATTTTGGGTTACCGGTCCCAGGTGGTATTTCCCTTAGCAGGGTTTCCACGTTAAAAATCTTTGTGTTAATGTGTATGATTGTTGTGGATTGTCATTTTTCTTTACACATTACTTTATCTGCATTGATCGGTAATCACAGTATTGATTTATTGCTACTTGATAAATAGTTTTGAAGATAAGTTTGAGATCACAGTTTACATTTCACCGAGTTGATTTAAATGTTTGAAATTATTGTTATATACATCTGGGATAATTTGGGACTATATGATAATTAGGAGCTAACTGATTCACCCCCTAGTTATCTAACAATTGGTATCAAAGCATAAAGTGCTTAGAAGGAAAGTTTTAAAGGACTTAAGCTAAAGATCACGAGATGTATAAGAGAGATGCATCGAACCTAAATAAGAAAAATTCTCAACATGGAAAATAAGAATGAGACTATATGTATCATGGATTGGAGATGGAATAACACTATACCTGGATACTGAATTCATCCTACCTATTGGACCTTTGACTGTTACTCAGATGAGAGAGAAACATGAACACAATACTATGATGGTAGAAATTGCTTCTTCACTAACTGATGTTGAATTTGAGGATATTAAGACATGTACATCAACCAAGCAGATGTGGGACAAGATTACACTATTTAATGGAGGAGATGAAAATGTGCAAAGAGCTAAAGCTGAAATTCTCTGAGGAAAATTTGATGATATGAGAATGAAAGAAGGAGAAAACATAACACAGTATAGTAACTAAATCAAGGAGGTTGTACTTGTGAATGTTATTCATGGAGAAGGTGGAAGTATTGATGAAGACACTATTGTGAGTAAGAATCTTAGAAGTTTACTGCCTATTTATTATTTAAGAGTCTCTGCAATGAGAGAAACACCCGGAAATAATATTATAGTTGATAGCCTAGTCAGTAGACTGATTTCTTTTGAGATGAATAATTTTTACAACAGTATTGTGATAGCACCTTTTCTTGCAAATCGGAGAAAAACTCAAATCTACAACTCTCTCTAACCCAAAAATAGATGAGAAGGGAAAAAGGATAATTAACAAGGAAATGATCCTTCTACACTTTGAGCTCTACAGACTCAGGTGGGTGCACCTATCTTCAGACTCATTGCTTCACAGTGAATCCTACAGTGGATTAAGGATATTCATCCTTCTTCTCTTTGATCTCAGAGGCTCAGATAGGATAACCTATTGGATTCATTTATTAAATGAATCACCAACAATGTATGTACTATTCAATACATATTCTAAACATCCATGCTCTTAAATAGGAATGTAAAAGATTGTTCAGTTTTATGAATTTGACGATGAAACCTGCATAACCAGCAAAGACCAGTGCATTATCTATTGGGCAACAAAGTCAAAAAATGTACATCCCAAGGAAACCCTCTAATTCCAAACATATAGAAACCGAATGAAATGCCTTAGAAGTCAATCCTTTCACTCCAATACCCAGACATCATATTCATATGCAAACTTTGAATTCTCAAAACTTGTATTCAAGATTGAATATCTCCTTGAAAGAAACTCAAACACAAATTCACAGCTACCTTATAACCAGTATATTAAAATGCCTTACAAGTTAATACTCAATAATTCAAACAAGACATACAAAGACATCACCAATATGGATAGGGATTCCATTGCTTTTCATTAAATTGTTCCTGATTCAGTACATTCTAAGTCAAAGAACTCAAAAAGACAAGACCCAGAAATCAAGAAACTGCCCAGTAGGGAAAATTTCACCATCCTTGTATAATAGAGAAGAAGAAATATATAGAGAAGAGGAAATCCAAAATTAACCCTAACTGGCAGCTGTCTATTTGCAAGAAACTTCTGCAAATATCTTCTCCTTCAAAGAAATCTGATCTCCTCTAAAAAAATCTGATTTCAAGCCTCTTCAAAATCTGATTTCACTTGCCTCTTCAAATATCCTCCAAATCTGATTTCAATCTTTTGAGAAAATCCTCCTTGAATGCTTCTCTATCAAGATTTGAAATATAAAATATTTCTGAAAACTATATGTAAGACTATACTTTTTCAATGTTTAACTGTGCATGTTACTTTATATTTTTTCATTTTATATCTTTGTCTATGTAAAATTAATGTTATTTTCCTTTTAATATTCTACACATTCTATAGTCATTTTAATTCCTTTTATCTTTTTATCCTGTGCACATTCCTTTTATTGAAAATTTTCCTTTGTCCTCTTTACGCCCAGAATGCAACAGATTTGGACACTTGGCATGCTCTAATTCAATTCTCTTAACTAGCTCTGAGGACTCTTCCTTAACCCTAGTTCACTTGGATATTTAGAGATAACTTGGTCTCTAAGTCTCTGAAACATTTCCTTAACCATGGGTTTGCTCTGAGATTTTGCGTGAGCCCTTGATCTTGATCTCCATCGGACGGTTCACACATGATCTCAGAATGCTAGGCACTAACTATTTGCATCTAGTGACCTAGTGCATGGTTAGTTGAATTCTAGTCACAGAATCTCTAAAGGTTTCGCCTAACTGTGGTTTTCTTGCGAGATCTCGCGACTGCACTGTCTTTGAATCTCGAAAGGTTTGGCACTTAACCGCTAGCGTCTGGCGACTTTGTGCAGTGGTTAACTGGTGGTTAACTAACTGCTACCTCTAAGTCAATGGATGTTAGCTCTGACCATGGTTTCTTCTCATGACTTCACGTGCTTCCACCACATGTTTTCCATGTCACCCTTCATCTAGCACCTCGCACGACCATGCGATTTGACTAGGCACACTGCTTATATCAGCACGCAATCGCGCCCTTAACGCCACCTGTCAACTCCATCCTTGTCATCATTTTCACACCACTTGTCTACCAGCTCACTGCCAAAAAATTTTATCATTCAAGTGCACACACTTCCCAAGGCACCACCTGCGTGCATGTGTGGAGAGCCTCCTCTTCATCTTCAAACTAACACTTGTTCCTTCTTTCTTTTATACCCTTGCAAGTTTCATTCTAACATCAATGTGAGACTAAATTTCTTCATGTTTTAAATCTCTTTCTGCATTCTACGCCCAAAATTATGGGGCCCACTAGCACATTCATTCTTCCAGCCAAGGGGCTTGCCAGTGGGCCTCTTGGCTCTTATTCATTTTATAATATAAGTTTTTGCATATAAAAATTCTGCAAAAAATCCACCCACTAGCAATGTGGGATATTAGCTTTATACGTTTTCAAAACCTTACCTCCTCTATATGTTGTGCATCTCCTTCTATATTTCTTTATTCATGGTGTGACTTCTTCTGGAGTCCTTGCACAAGATTTTAACTTAATTAATACCTGCAATGCACTTGTTAATGAAATGTTTTTGTTTTACTTCATGTGCTGACAACCTCCTTCTTGTTTTTCGCAGGCTCTTCATATCTCTACGCATCCTTGGTCTATAGTTTGTTGTGCAACAACTTCTCCACGCAGGCTCCCTTTTCAAATCCAGCGCAGACCTCTTCATTCCTTGCACAATGTTTTTGGCAATAGACCTGCCATTTGCATTGGTTTAAGTTTTTAATGTTTATGTGTTGGCTCCCCATCAAATTTTAGCGCAATCCTGCAAACTCATATATTCTGCAAGCCTTGATTCATGTACACCTAGCATATATATTGGCTTATAGTTTCCATATTGTATTTCTTGTTTTGTTACTATGTGCTAGATCCTTGTACTTTGGCATTCATCTCCAGCGCAACATTCCAATCTGAAAACCTGTCAACAACATTGCTTTGAAATGTTTAAAAAATATTGTTTCATGCTTAGCGTGGGGTCTTCTTCATTTTTCCCAATGTCTGCGCAGACTCCAATGGCTTTAGAAACAAAGTTTTTTAAATGTCCCTTTCAAAACGTTGATCTTCCATTTTCAATGCCATTTATAAATTGGAAGTTTTGTCCTAGTCTTATCACTACAAATACATGTTGCAGATCCCAATGTCTCACATGTTGAAAGATGACACACAAGTTCTCCTTCATTCATCATTTTCATCATAGAAAAAGAAAGGCTTAAAGTCACAACCAGTGGCAAACCCTGTGGAACTGCAACCACAATTATTGTTACTGCAATTGCAAAGAAATTCACTATAGATACCGCATCAGCTCCTGACCATGATAGGTGATTGATTGACTTGTCTATGATTAGCCTTAAAGTTAATACAAAAATAAATTTCACCTTAATTGTCTAAATACAATCCACTGTGTCTCTAGAGTTAAAATCATCAACTTGGTGGTCATCAAAATCAAATTTTAATATTTCTGCAAACTGATCTCATTCACAATATTTGGCCTCTGGAACCGACTTTAAAAACTGACTAGAAGACCTCCCAGAGCTCTCAAAACCAAGAGACATGGAGTATTTCATGTTTACTAACACTCTACAAAAACATATTTCAATGACTCTTCTTGAGGTGAGATATTTTAATCTCCCAAGTTGACCACTTTCACAAACTGGAAATGCACTTGTCAAAACACATGCAAACCACTTCGGATTTACTTCTGCAAAATTACCAAAACATGTTCTGAGACTTAACCACTAGTCCAAGTAGTAAAATTACATGCAAAGAGTATGGAACCACGATCGGTACTTAAAAATAACTAAGATAAAGAGTTACCACCTTATGAAAGTGACTACCCTGTGAAAACAATTCTATTAATAATGGGAATCTGCATAAATCAGTTTTGGTTATGATTCCACAAACCTATCAAAAGAGACTCTTACAGTCTGAATCCCTGAACATGGATTCAATTTCACACATGAAATGCAGAAATTCAACTAGATCACTCTGATGATCAACTGATCAATTGGCACTAATCTGATTAAGTCAGTACTTAAACACTTTTCTAAACTTAAACACGATGAAATTGCAAAAATCTGATTTGGAATCGGCTAAGCAAAGTGGTCAAATGGATTGACCAAAGTCTGAAACTCTTTATAGAAGTTCACTTCTAGGTTTACAATGTAGGGGAACTTTCAATTATTTATGTCCTTGAACTGGGGTACAAATTGTAAGACCTCAAAGTAGGTCATTCTGCAATTATGCACTTGACACTCAAAGAAACAAAAAAAAATGACAAATGGAAAGGCTTTGGTAAACTGTGCACATAAACTCACAGGGGTCTAAAAATGGGCATGGAGGTTCAATTTCATGCTTAAAACATACTACAACAACCCTTATTCTATGAATATCAAACAGGCTCAAGATACAAACCTCTGAAGTGGGTCATTTAGAAAATCAAAAATAAGTGCAAAGTGCATATTTGGGAAAACACCTCCAAATGACCATCTTTTAGACACATCAAAACTAAATTCTCAGGGCTGAGACCCATTAAATTTTCTAAATGAAAGGTTTTGAACCCACTCTCCAAGTGGTATCTCATGAAAAACATCAAGTCACTTGCTACTTGCATCCAAACTTGGCTTCTCACAAAAGATTTTTAGGGCATCAACTTACACTCAGAGAAATTTTCAGTATAGTCACTCCAAAATGTACCTGGAATTTTGGAGTTCCAACATGTTGTTCCTATTGTTGAGTCTACATTTCTGTCCTCTCTGAAAATTAGTAAATCTGGTTACAAACACATGATAAGAAATCACAGTGATAGTGACAGTGATGATAAAGAACTTGAACTTGAAGCATTAATGGCTAGAAGATTGCATAAAGGCAAAAGAAGATATAAAGGTAAATTACCTTTGATATGTTTTAATTGTAAAGAAATTGGACACTTTACTACCAGATGCCCAAACACAAAAAGTGATGAAATAATTGAAATATCTAATGACAGAAAATATGACCGAGGATATAGAAGCAACCGAAAATATGACAGAAGGAGTAGATGAGATTACAAAGACAAAGGCAAAAAGGCATGTTATATTTCTGAAGATAAAGATAAAGACACTGACAACAACACTGATGAAGACATTGAGACAATATTTATAGCTTTGAAAGAAGATTTAGAAGAAGATGAAAGGTATGTTGAAACAACACTTATTTCTAAAGTTAGAAAGCATGACATTTGAGTTATTGATAGTAGGAAATGACTGGAGATAAAGAAAATTTTGAATTTGTTGAGCATTATAATGGTGGATCTATTATAATGGGAAATGATACACCTTGTCAAGTGAAAGAAAAAGGTACTATATTGTTGAACAACAAAATCAAATGTGAGAATGCATATTAGGTGAAAGGACTTAATTATAATCTGTTGAGTGTTTCACAGTTGAATAACACAGGTCACCGAGTTGCATTTGAAAATAGAAAAGCTAGAATTTATGATGGAACAGGAAAGTTGATCGACACTGGAGAACAATCAAAAGGTAATCTATTCTATCTTGACACTACTGAAACTACTTGTTTGATAGCTAAGAATGAAGATATATGGTTATGGCATAAGAGGCTATGTCATGTAAATTTTGACAACATGGTTAAGATCAGTAAGAAAAGAAAAGTAAGAGGATTACTGAGCTTATCTAAACCTGACCATGTTATGTGCAAGAATTGTCAAATGGGAAAGATGTTAAAATCTAGTTTTAAGAGTAACATTTTCTCTTCTAATGATATTTTAGAGTTAGTTCATATAGACCTATGTGGACCAATGAGAACAAAGAGTTATTATGGTGACAAATACTTTATTTTATTTGTTGATGACTACTCTAGAATGATGATTGTTATGTTCTTAAAAGAAAAATCTAAAGCATTTAAGATGTTCAAATGGTACAAAGCTAAAGTGGAAAAACAAAGTGGTAAAGAACTGAAATGTTTGAGATCTGATAGAGGAGGTGAATTTATTTTTGATGAGTTCACTAACTTTTGTAATGAGTATGGAATTAAGAGACATGTCTCTACACTGAGGACACCACAACAGAATGGGATTGGTGAAAGAAGAAATAGATCAATTGTGGATTGTGCTAGAACATTGATGATTGAAAAGAATGTTGCACAAGTATACTCGAGAGAAGTGTTAGTAATGTCGTATACACATTGAACCGAGTACAACTAAAGAAAGATACAAACAAGACACCTTATGAACTATGGTATGGTTATGCACCTAATGTGAGTTATTTTAGAATATTTCAAAGTCAATGCTATATTTTGAAAGATGGTAGAGATGGAAAATTTCACTCAAAAGGTGATGAAGGAATATTTCTAGGATATTCTACTAAAAACAAAGCTTATAAATGTTTGAACAAGTCTTCTAACAATATCATTGAAAGTGCAAATGTAAAATTTGATGAATATGACGAGAAAAATGAAGAGGAAAGAAAAAGAGAACCTAAAGACTGCAGTAGATTTGTTTACATTGAATAACCTAAAACGTTGCCCGAGCAAATACCTAACATTATCAAGCAACAGGGTAATGTTATCGAGAATAAAGATGCACCAACCGAGAAACAAGAAGATGTTGCAATTGAAGAACACAAAGAACCAACTGGAGATCACAATGAAGAATAAAGAGCTGAACCTGTACTTGCCAAATATGTAACCAAACATCATCCACATAATCAGATTATTGGAGATAAAAGAGATGGCATGATGACACGAAGTAAATTGAATAACAACACATGTTTGATTTGTGAATTTGAACCTAAAACTATTAGAGATGCACTTGAAAATGAAGAATGGATTAATGCAATGACTGAAGAAATTAAGCAGATATAGAAAAACAAAACATGGACATTAGTACCAAGACTGAGTGATAAGAATATAATTGGCACCAAATGGATATTCAAAAAAAATTAATGAGAATGGAGATGTAACCAGAAATAAAGAAAGACTATTATGCAAAGGGTATGCACAAGAAGGTATTGACTATGGAGAAACTTTTGCACCCATTGCTAGACTTGAAGGGGTTAGAATATTACTTGCTTATGCTGCATACAAAGGATTCAAAGTATATCACATGGATGTTAAATCTGCATTTCTTAATGGAATACTGGATCAAATTTAACAATCACATTGACCTCAACATTCAAAAGGTAATGCCTGAGTTTTTGACAAGCATAAACTAAAGCCAAACATTGTCTTTCCAAATCAGTATATCTTGTTTCATAATCAAGTAAGGTCCAAATAATGTAGTACACTGGTCTTTCCTTACCTTCGCTATCATGTTGAGCCAACAACACACTCACAACATTGGAAGTAGAAAAAGTATATAGATAGAAGGGTTTATTAAATTGAACAAGTTGCAAAATATGAGGATTAGCAAGATACTCCTTAAATTTCTCAAAGGATTGTTTACATTCCTAATTCCAAGAAAAAGTAGTATCTTTTCTAAGAAAGGAGGTGAAAGGAACAGTTCTATCGGCTAAGTTAGAAACAAAGCGACGAATAGCTTGTATTTTTCCTTGTAAACTATGTAATTGAGAAATATTCTTAGGAGGAGGCATGTTAACAATACCATCAATCTTTTCAGTATCGACCTCTATGCCTCATTTAGAGATTATAAATCCTAATAATTTACCAAAATTAACTCCAAAAGCACATTTCTTAGGATTTAATATCATATTATAACTCCTAATTCTTTCAAATATTTTCTTGAAAATAAACACATGATCCTCTCTTTGTATAGATTTCACCAAGACGTCATCTACATAATCTTCCAGAATCTTATGAATGTAACCATGAAAAATCAAGGTCATGGCACGTTGATAAGTTACTCCCGTGTTTCTTAATCCAAAGGGAATCATGACCCAGCAAAATGTTCCCCAAGGTGTTATAAATGCGGTCTTAAGTTGATCTTCAATAGGAATAAAGATTTGATTATAACCAAAAAAACCACCCATAAAAGATAATAAAGCATGACCCGCTATCGAATCCATAGTCATATCAATATTAGGTAACGAGAAATCATCTTTTAAGGATGCCTTATTTAATCTCAAAAATCAGTGCACATCCTTATCTTATTTTATCCTTTAGAAACAACCAGAATATTATAAATCCATTTAGAGTAATCAATAGACCGGATGAACCCAACACCTAATAATTTTTCAATTTCAGCTTGAACTAACAAGGCAATGCCCGGATTCATCTTTCACATTTTTTGTTACACAGGTTTAGCATTAGGTTTGAGAACAATATTGTGAGTAACAATATTAGGATCTATACCTGGCATATCCAAATATGTCCAAGAAAATATATCTTTATATTCGAGTAAGAGGGAAACCAACTAATCATGTTCATCTTGATTCAAACATTTCCCAATTTTGATTGTTTTTTCAGAGTCATTCACATCTACCTGAACTCCAATAGTCTCAGTTATTAATAAATTACTTTGTATGGGAGAATCCATTGGCAAAGGAGAAATATCATGTTCATCATGTTCTCCAAAATAGGCTTCATTATTCAGACAATAAGGATTTCTTCTTTTATGATACAACGTAGGTAGATCTTGATAAGCCCCTAAAAAATCAGCTAGGGCTTCATCCTCAGGAAAAAGATCCAACTAGGTTTTTGATCCATGTCAAGGAGAAGTGGATTAACCAACTTCAAATGTCCGCCAAAGATATGACTGACATTAAGAGGAAAATTTGATGGTTGTTTATAAGGATTGAATCCTAACCCATAAGTATAATCATAAAATTCATTGTCTAAGGGAACTTGTATATCTTGTTCATATTTACCACATACTTTCCCATTGAAACCTGATTTCCTAAGTAAATGATAACTGGAACCATATCTATCCGCCGTACCAGATTGAGTTAAAGGAGCGACATATGTCACAATGTCATAGCAATCTGGTTTTATTGTCTCAATTGTTTATGTAAGTGAAGCAACAACAAAGTTACTTTTTAATTCCTCAGAAAGTGGAGAAGGAATAAAAACTTGTTTTTCAAACCCACTTTTTTCTTTCATAAACTCTAAATCAGAAACTTTATACTCTCCCATAAAAGAAGGATTAAAATCCAGTGTTCCCCAATCATCTCCCATTAAAGAAGAAGGTGGAGTTTCAGCTTGTTTAACTCCAAGTCGTTGCTCAGGTTCTTTACTTGGTTGTATAGGTTCAGGAACCTTAGCATATTCTGCATTTAGGCAAGGATTTGATGCATCATCCACATGTAATGTATACATACAATTATTATAAATGAACCTAACCTTACGATGAAGAGTAGAAGGAATCACATGCATAGTATGTAACCAAGGTCTTCCTAACAAAAGGTTATAATTGAGAGGTCTGGGGATAACATGAATAGGTGTGTTAAGAAGAACTGGACCAACCTTAATAGGTAGCGTAATAATACCCAAAGTTTTCTTTGCAATGTTATCAAATCCATGAATAGGAATATTATCTGGTTGAATGGTTGAAAGATTGGCCTTGATTTCTGTTCAGGCTTAGAATTGTCACCCTAACTCAGGCATTAGGGTTACACGACAATTCCATCCTCACAATGGAAACTTCCTCTAGCTGTGGGTGAACTATGGATGAGGAAGAGTCTCCGGATTCTAGGCTGGTTCCTATTTGATTCGGGATATCACCTCCTGATTTGAAACTTGATGGGGAAAAGGGAAAAAGGATTAAAAATGAAAGGGAAAATGGGGTGATACACCAATGAATAATTCAGACTTCTCAAAAAGATGAATTTCAATCCTGTCTCATAAATGAATACTTTAACAATCTGATTCTCTGTTCAACATATAGGTTAAGAAACTCATGCTATCAGGGTTCTACCACAAACAGCTTGGATAATTAACAACATACATTTCTCTTGTAAGGCCTAG
>MU223702.1:1402843-1429314 GCA_018584345.1 Thuja plicata | reverse complement strand
AATTTGATATTGAATGCAATAACAATATGTTGATCCACATTACTTGAAAGACACTGTTAAATGAAAGCACCTAAATGCGCCCTTAATATTTGTCTATTATTTTGGCATGATGAAAAATAGGGTAACAATTTCCTTAAGCATATCCATGATACAAACATTAAGCCCAGATCCATTGTCAATTAATGTTCTATGAATGATACTCGGATTGATAGAAACAACAACCATAAGAGCATCATATTGATTTTGCACCTCAACAGAAGGTAAATAATCATCAGTAAACACAATAGGAGGTACATAAGGCATATTATGCATGCACTCCAAAAATGAATTAATATTCTCTTGATTAGGAGGAGGAGTAGGAAGAGTAGATAAAGATTTTTTTAATGCCTCATGATATGTAGGAGAAGTTTGAAGTAATTCCCATAAAGATATCTTAACTGGAGTAGTGCATAATTTCTCAACTAAGTCATACTCCTTAAAGGAAGAAGGTAACCTAGGTGCTTGAGGAAGCACGTGTTGAGAAGGAGGTAAAGAAGCTGGGATAGTAGGTTGAGGATTATTCCTTATGTAATAAGTATGTGAAACAAAATTTGTGTTATCAAAGAAATCCAAAGGATCTTTAGGTTTACCCTTAATAGTTATTCGAGGACATCCTTTTACTGTCATCAAAGGTTTAGGGAATAACATTCTAGGTGCTTCAATGTTGTAAATAGTGGAACATGAAGGTAACCATGCACACACCCTATGGTAAAGGTCAATTGGAGAAGTTGTGGAGGAGGATGAAATAGGAATATGATCCATGCGGTTCTCATTCAAACCATTTTCATGCTCACTTCCATGTACCTCATTAAGGGATCTACTCTCTTGTACAATAAAATCCTCATCAAAGTATTCAAAACAAAAGGCATACATGTTGAACACAAAATAAAATTACAAACATGTAAATGTTTTTGTGTTTTTAAAGAAATTTTATAATTTTTATGTATTTTTGGAATATAAATGCAAGAGCATAAAAGAAAACCTACTTCTATATGCATGTAAGACCTAACATAAAATGTAAATCTAGCACCAAAGAGAAAGATTCATCTATCGCGGGTTCACCAAAATGTAAGGTATAAATTTAGATTGGTCTCCTAAATAGGGTTTGCACAATAGAGATTTACATATAAAAGAGACCTTATGCCATATTCATCCATTTACATTTAAATGTTATGATAAGGAATGTAAAGCTTGAAAATACTTGCAAACAATAATGGAGTAAAATACCTACCTTACATCATAGCAGATCTAGAAATACCATTTTTCTGAAGCCCGTGTTGAGTTTCTGGAAAATCTGAGACCGGATCTGGAACAGAAATGTATAGATGGACAAAACCCAAAAATATTTTTTTCATTCTGACACAGTTCCTATTTTGACCCTCAAGTCAATGTCACCATTGAACCAAAATTTCTGATTCTGACCTAGTGCAGAATCGACCAAAATATTCTCTAATAAGAAATCTATTTTTGGATACTGAAAGTTTGCCGAAAAGGGGAACTGAATCTGCACTCTGATCCACTGTTCTAAACCTGTACCTCCCAAAATAGCACCTGCAAATATCTGAAAAAGAGAGGTTTTGGGGTGGCTATATAGGGTTTTTCCTTAGTCAAACCCCCATTTTCATGATCTCCACCTCCACAAATATCCGAATATAGTAGAATGTATGTTTGTGTTTCTCTTAGAAAGAGCTTTGAATGTGTAATGTCAAGATCTAATCCTCTAGATTAAAACCCTAACATGAATTAAAAATGAGAAAGCAATGCATAGATTTGAATATGATAAATAAAGAATACCAAGCCCCCAAGGCTAAATTATTCCTACCAAACTCACAATCCATAGTTTCTACCCCATGATATTATCTTTTGAATGCTTGAATGTTGAAAATGGTGGATCCAAGAAGAGGGAAGGAAGGAAGAACTCTCTTTTGCTCCAAAGAAGATCCACAATAGCTTGTCCACAAAACTGCTTGTATGTATCAATGAATCATCATACCTTGTCCTTCTCTATCACCCTCTTTCTTTCTTCCATCATCATCATTTCATAATCGTAATTGCATCGTATCATCTTACAATTTTTTTTAATGACGAAATGAAGGCAAAAGAGAGTGTTTATATAGAGATCTCAATATAGACCTCCTAGGGCAATGCAAGGGACCCAAATTCAAATTTCACCTTGAATTATGGTCCAATTACAATCACCAAGCAAGGAGGGGATGTATTAATTCAAATATCAGGGAAAAAACTTCCGCATCCAAACCCGGGGATGTATTTTTAATTTTAGAACCTCGATAAGCTCCAGATTTGAAAGCGGGGACCAACACCCGAAAGAGGTCAAGGCCAACCTTGACCTTGACCTAGGTCAAGGATGACCTTAACCTTGACCTTGACCTAGGTCAAGGATGACCTCAACCTTGACCTAGGTCAGGGTTGACTTTGATTCTGACCTAGGTCAAAATTGACTTCAACCCTGACTTGAGGATTCAGGCAGGTCTCCTTGGGAAATCTACAGGATTCCTAGGTCAGTCGAGGACCTGGGAAGGTGAGAAAATACACCAGAATGCTAGATAGAGGCACATAGGCCATAGAGAAGGTATGCTTAATATTAGGAGAGACATTACATATGGTCTACCTAAAAATAAAGCCATAGAGAGGGAAATAAAGGAGGATCCATAGGATCCTAACCCTAGTTTCACCTAGAAATGCATAATCAAGTGCATATGCATCCTAAATACAAATTTAATATGCAAGTGTACTAAATAAGGGTGCTAAACCTACCAAAATGAAAGTGCTTCCATTTTAAGGCAATACATTTATCCCCCACTTTATCTTAGATATGACACTACGTGAATATGAAAGCTAAAGTAAGAAAGTTCATCGTAAAGTAAAAAGGAGGATATAGCCAAGTCGTCAATGTGGAGATCCTGCAAGAAACCGTTAGTACCCGCAACCTGAAGCACACAAGGTTTAATGAAAATACATAGAGAACCTAAGCCTCACTAGGATGATTTTGAGAAGTGCATAGAGCCCCTTATGCCCCCTTGTTTCGGCTTACTAATTCTGAAAGGTGAAATAAGGTGATAAGGTTAGATCTATACACTGGATATGAATTTTATTGAAAAGTATTTTCCTAAATCATTTATAAGGATTCAAAATCTTCCTAAACTAATTCAATAGGTTAGGTATCTAAATCATGATTCCAACTCCTCTAACGACACTGAAAACAGAGCTACTGAACTCAAGTTATGATGAAAAGAGTGAATGTCTATCTAAATGCATGTAAAGGGAAATTCGAATTTAACCTAGTAGATTCAAATGAAACCCTAATAAGACCCTAATTTGAAGCTATAAATAAGATGAGGAAACACTTACCTTCTCATTCTTACCATTCATAGATCTTGGAAAAAGAAGCATAATGTCGAAGAGAGAAGAACTTCGAGCGAGTCGCATAGAGGTCTTGAGAGAGCGCCTGGCTAGCGGACAACCACTACCTAAGGTAGGTTCCCTGTTTTGATATTTTGATTGAAAATTTTCCTATTTTTATAGGGGAGGTCGAGGTTGACCCAAAAATATTTACCTTGACCCAACAAGGTCAACCTTGACCAGATCAAGTGGGTATTCAAGTTGTTTGATGATGGAGTACTGATATGATACTATTTGTGCTGACAAGATCTTGTCCGTCTCCGAGAGCACCCCTTTGGAGGGCTATTACTGACTGTCAAAGAGAACTTGTTTGAGTTACAGCAAGATGAGATACAATTATTGAGAGATGTAGGATTGTACTAGGTAGCAGTCCTACCATAGATGAGGTTCCATCAATCCATGATATCAGCCATGATAGAGAGGTGGGATGCGGACACTTGTTCCTTCCATCTTCCATCAGGAGAGATCATGATGACACTGGAGGATGTATATAGGATCCTACAACTTCCAGTCTGAGGTGTCAATCATGTTAGACTGAGAGTGCAGCAGGGTCCTCTCAAGGTTTTTTTAGATGGGGAATATTTTTTGGGACGAGTACCACAGATGAGGACCCGATCAGATCAGGTCACTCTATCAGCCATACTAGCAGGCCTGACACCCTTGGTACGAAGAGTGATGCTATGTATACTCTCTTTAGTTGTAATACCCAACACAAAGGGTACAGTCTTCTTATCACCATTCACCCATCTCGTACACAAGATGGAGAGTGACAGGATTGTTTTCTCATGGGGCCGCAGCATGTTATCCCATCTTTACCATGATTTGAGTCAGTTAGTGAGATTCCAGCAGGAGAGTCTTACAGTATGCACCTTGCTATAGGTTTGGATGTTTGAGCATTACACATGTACATGACCATAGGGTGTTCTAGTGATGGTAGATGCAAGTACATTGAGAGCTTTTGCATATCTACTAGAAAATGTCTGGTAGTATAGGGATATCCTCTTTTGGAGGGTACACTTTGAATGTATACCAGGTATTGATGTGATATGGAGACTATACTATTGGATGACAGAATGGCCAGATACTTGACACTAGCTAAGACACTCCTAGCAGTGTAAGCTACTAGAGGGTCCTACCAGTCATGCAGTGATGCCATATTACTATGATAGAGTGATGAGACAATTTGGTCTGACACAAGGGGTTCCCCGGATAGTACCTCAGTATGTATATCTGACAAGATACTATCTGAGACCTCACGCCATACGCCGACCCAGAATAGAAGATATTGTAGATTGCGAGATAGATGAGACCAAGGATATAGAGGTAGCTCCCAATGTATCATATTCAGGTGTCAGTAGAGACTATATTAGATATTGGAGTCTACAGGGGACCCACCCCATCTTCCCCAATGACCACCCCACAGGTGATCCTAGTCTGTTGAAGAGAACCCATCAAGGTGGTGACATACTAGTGGAGGATGAGGAGGATCAGAGAGAAGGGAGATCCTATGGAGGAGGAGAGATTAGAGGAGAGAGAATAGGAGAGAGAAAATAAGGGAGCAGATGAGAGATCACATGAGATGCCCCCAGGTGGTAGTATAGGTGCAAATGATCAGGCGATATGTGTTGTACCATTGAGGTCACGACAGGCTCCTTGTGTGCATACAGAGACACCACCACCTAGCCTAGACATAGTGAGTGGGGAGAGGGTAGTCACTCCATGCCCCCACCATCTAGATCCTTTGGTGAAACCTAGGAGGGAGATCCAGGTATGATATATGTAATTGATTAGAATATTTTAAGTAAATGGTTTTTTAGAAGTACTAAAAGATAAATATGTTTGAATTCTTTAGCTAGCATAGTAGAGTGGAGGAGCTTTGTGTCCAAGGTCCTGAAGGATACATGTATATCCTACCAACTACCATCTAGAGAGTGAGAGTCTCTTATTGGACAGAGGGATCCTGAGAAACATGCGGATATTTTTGCATGCATCCAGCGAGAGCTGAGGTTATGTAGAGAGAGAGGAGAAATTGATGGCTAATCTACATAGAGCTCAGGAGCGTAACTATAAGATGATCATGTTGAGGAGCCGCACATGGACTACCATTTAGAGATCCTCAAGCTCACACCACATATCAGAGAGAGTTGGGAGCCACCGACCCTAAGAGCATAGAGATAGAGATTGATAGACATGGCACATGTGCCATATATGTACCAAACTCAAAGAAGTTTATATATATGAAAATTTTTGTTTGCCCAGTTAGTTCTATGATTGATTACTTGTAATTTCCATCAATACACAAAAACTTAACATAAAGAAAGAATGAAATTATGTATGAATGCATTCGAATTACATAACCTATAAAATAGACCTAACTATTCTATAAGGAATACATAAATACATAAAGAAAGAATGATGTATTTAGGGATAATAATGTTTAAGATGCATAATATTAATAGGTTCCTTAAGAGGGACACCATTCATATCAAAAATCTTATAAGCACCTAAAGTAAAGTCCCCAATTACTATGAAAGGTCCAAGCCATTTAGGGCTAAACTTCCCTTTTTCACCAGGTAAAGAATTTACATTCCTTTTATTTTCATACAGGACTAAATCACCTACCACAAATGATCGTTCAATCACCTTATGATTATACTGTTTCTAAAGTGATTTATGATAAGCCTTAATATGTTCCAAAGCATTTATCTGTTGTTCTTCCAACATTTCAAATTCTTTTAATCGTTGTTCCCGGAAAGTATCCTTGTCAATTATCCCATGAAATGAAACACGTAAAGAAGGTATTTCTAATTCTAAGGGCATAATAGCATCTGTACCATAAACAAGATTATAAGGAGAAGTACCCATGGCAGTACAGACACTAGTCCTCTAATCCCATAAAGCATAAGTAAGTTGGGTATGTCAATCTTTTGCACGCTTGTTAACCAGTTTTCTTAAGATTTGTTCAATAACTTTATTTGATGCTTCAGCTTGACCATTATATTGAGGGTAGTAGGGAGTAGAAAATCTATGTTGAATACAATATTTCTCCAAGAATTTCATGACTTCTTTATTCTTGAAAGAAGTCTCGTTATCCAAAACTATCGTTGAAGGAATACCAAATCATGCTATAATATGATTAAGGATAAAATCAAAAATGACATCCGTAGTAGTAGAATGGAGAGGAATAGCTTCTACCCACTTCGTAAAGTAATATGTAGCCATTAGAATGTATCTATGTCCTTGAGAAAAAGCTGGTGAGATTTTTCCAATAAGATCAAAACCCAAAATACTAAAAGGCCATGGAGCAACTTGACTATGAAGTTCACGAGCAGGAGCATAAATTAAATTACCATGTTGCTGACACTAAGGAAACTTCTTAACAAACGTAAAATAATATTGTTCCATTGTTTTCCAATAGTATCCCAATCTAAGAAGTTTATTAACTAAAGATTTCCCACCAAAATGTCCCCCACAAGAACCAGAATGAGCTTTTGCTAAAGCTATCAGAATTTTGGTTCTACCAAGACATCTTAATAGCAAACCATTATAAGAACATTTTCAAAGCATATCTCCCAAAATGATATAATGTGCTGCAAGCTTCCTAATACGATTACACATGTTCCTTGTTGCCGATTCTGGAAAGGTGTTATCTTTCAAAAAATGAAAGATATATGAATACCATTCATCCAAATGCAAGTTAAAACATTCAGCAGTAACCTTATTAGAAATTGTAGGGTGTTTAAGAGTGTGTATAGTAAATTGAAAGTCTTCGGCATTATTCTCAAGACAAACCAAGGAAGTTGTGCTTGCCATGGCGCCCGCGTGTCGATTATCTTTCCTAGGTAAAGTCTGAATCGTATAAGAAGAAAATTGTGAAAGAATATCAAGAGCCAAATCTTATATTGTGCCATTTTTTTTCATTCTTAGTTTGATAACCTCCTTTGATTTGTTCAATAATCAATTGTGAATCCCCATAGATTTCCAAGTTTTTAATATGAAGGGATGAAGCTGCCCGTAAGCCAGTTATAAGAGCTTCATACTCCGCAATATTGTTAGAACAAGGAAAGTTCAATTTATATGACATAGGGATCGGTTTCTTTGTAGGAGGGACCAAGATAATGCCTACACTAGAACCTATTTTGCATCTAGAACCATCAAAATATAATTCCCAAACGTCTTCCTACTTAATTGCCAAAATGTTCTCATCCAGGAATTCTATTAAGGCAATGTTCGTATAAGAATAAGGACAAGGAGCTTCAGCTAAATAATCAATTAAAGCTTGTCCTTTAATTGACTTTTGAAGAATAAAATTAAGATCGAATTATGTTAGTAACATCACCCATTTTTCCAAACGGCCAGAGAGATCAGTCTTTGAGAAAAGGTGTTTTAGAAGATCAAATTTAACAATCATATTGACCTCAACATTCAAAAGGTAATGCCTGAGTTTTTGACAAGAATAAACTAAAGCCAAGCATTGCCTTTCCAAATCAGTATATCATGTTTCATAATCAAGTAAGGTCTGACTAATGTAGTACACTGGTCTTTCCTTACCTTCGCTATAATGTTGAGCCAGCAACGCACTCACAACATTGGAAGTAGTGAAAGTATATAGATAGAAGGGTTTATTAAATACAACAGGTTGCAGAATAGGAGGATTAGCAAGATACTCCTTAAATTGCTCAAAGGATTTTTTACATTCCTAGTTCCAAGAAAAAGTGGTATCTTTTCTCAGCAAGTAGGTGAAAGGAACAATTCTATCAGCTAAGTTAGAAACAAAGCGACGAATAGCTTATATCTTTCCTTGTAAAATACGTAATTGAGAAATATTCTTAGGAGCAGGCATGTTAACAATAGCATCAATCTTTTCAATATCGACCTCTATGCCTCGTTTAGATATTATAAATCTTAATAATTTACCAGAATCAACTCCAAAAGCACATTTCTTAGGATTCAATCTCATATTATAACTCCTAATTCTTTCAAATTGTTTCCTTAAAATTAACACATGATCCTCTCTTTGTATATATTTTGCCAAGATTTCATCTACATAATCTTCCAGAACCTTATGAATGTAATCATGAGAAATCAAGGTCATAGTGCGTTGATAAGTTGACCCCATGTTTCTCAATCCAAAGGGTAGCATGACCCAACAAAATGTTGACCAAGGTGTTATAAATTTGGTCTTAAGTTGATCTTCAATAGGATTAAAGATTTAATTATAACCCAAAAACCATCCATAAAAGATAATAAAACATGACCAGCTATCGAATCCACAATCATATCAATATTAGGTAACGGGAAATCATCTTTTAAGGATGCCTTATTTAAATCTCAAAAATCAATGTACATCCTTATCTTATTTTCTCCTTTAGAAACAGACACAATATTAGAAATCCATTCAAAGTAATCAATAGAGTGGATGAATCTAGCACCTAATAATTTTTCAATTTCAGCTTTAACTAACAAGGCAATGCTTGGATTCATCTTTCGGATTTTTTGTTTCACAGGTTTAGCATTAGGTTTGAAAAAAATATTGTGAGTAACAATCTTAGGATCTAGACCCGACATATCTGAATATGTTCAAGCAAATATATCTTTATATTCAAGTAAGAGGGAAACCAACTGATCATGTTCATCTTGATTCAAACATTTCCCAATTTTGATTTTTTTTAGAGTCATTCACATCTACCTAAACTTCAATAGTCTCAATTATTAATAAATTAATTTGCATGGGAGAATCCATTGGCAAATGAGAAATATCCTATTCATCATATTCTCCAAAATAGGCTTCATTGTTCAGACAATAAGGCTTTCTTCTTTTATGATGAAACGTAGGCAGATCTTGATAAGCCCCTAAAAAATCGGCTAGGGCTTCATCCTCAGGAAAAATATCCAAAGTAGGTTTTTGATTCATGTCAAGGAGAAGCGGATTAACCAACTTCATATGTCCACCACAGATATGATTGACATTAAGAGAAAAATTTGATGGTTGTTTATAAGGATTGAATCCTAACCCATAAGTATAATCGTAAATTTCATTGTCTAAGGGAACTTGTATACCTTGTTCATATTTACCACATCCTTTCCCATTGAATCCTGATTTCCTAAGTAGATGATAACCGGAACCATATCTATCGGCCATATTAGATTGAGTTAAAGGAGCGGAATATGTCACAATGTCATAGAAATCTGGTTTTATTGTCTCAATTATTTCTGTAAGTGAAGCAGCAATAAAGTTAAATTTTAATTCCTCAGAAAGTGGAGAAGGAATAAAAGCTTGTTTTTCAAACCCACTTTGTTCTTTCATAAAATCTAAATAAGAAACTTTATATTCTCCCATAAAAGAAGGATTAAAATCCAATGTTCCCCAATCATCTCCCGTTAAAAAAGAAGGTGGAGTTTCAGCTTGTTTAACTTCAGGTGGTTGCTCAGGTTCTTTACTTGGTTGTATAGGTTCAAGAACCTTAGCATATTCCGCATTTTGGCAAGGATTCGGCGCATCATCCGCATGTAGTGTATACATCAGATTGTTATAAATGAGCCTAACCTTACGATGAAGAGTAGAAGGAATCACATGCATAGTATGTAACCAAGGTCTTCCTAACAAAAGGTTATAATTGAGAGGTCTAGGCATAACATGAATAGGTGTGTTAGGAAGAACTGGACCAACCTTAATAAGTAGTGTAATAATACCCAAAGTTTTCTTTGCAATGTTATCAAATCCATGATAGGGATATTATCTGGTTGAATGGTTGAAATACCGGCCTTGATTTCCTTAAGCATATCCATGCTACAAACATTAAGCCTAGATCCATTTTCAATTAATGTTCTACAAATGATACTCGGATTGATAGAAATAACAACCATAAGAGAATCATATTGATTCTTCACCTCAACATAAGGTAAATCATCATCGGTAAAAACAATAGGAGGTACAGAAGGCATAGTATGCATGCACTCCAAAAATGAATTAATATTCTCTTGATTAGGAGGCAGAGAAAGAAGAGTAGATAAAGCTTTTTGTAATGCCTCATGATATGTAGGAGAAGTTTGAAGTAATTCCCATAAAGATATCTTAGCTAGAGTAGCGTGTGATCACTCAACTAAGTCATACTCCTTAAAGGAAGAAGGTAACCTAGGTGCTTGAGGAAGCATGGGTTGAGAAGGGGGTAAAGAAGCTGGGATAGTAGGTTGAGGATTATTCCTTGTGCAATAAGTATGTGAAACAGAATCCGTGTTATCAAAGAAATCCAAAGGATCTTTAGGTTTACCCTTAATAGTTATTCGAGGACATCCTTTTACTGTCATCAAAGGTTTAGGGAATAATACTATAGGTGCTTCAATATTACAAATAGTGGAACATGAAGGTAACCATGCACACACCCTATGGTAAAGGTCAATTGGAGAAGTTGTGGAGGAGGATGAAATAGGAATAGGATCCATGGGGATCTCATTCAAAACATTTTCATGCTCAACTCCATGGACCTCATTAAGGGATCTACTCTCTTGTACAATAAAATTGTCATCAAATTATTCAAAACAAAAGTCATACATGTTCAACACAAAATAAAATTACAAACATGTAAACGTTTTTGTGTTTTTAAAGAAATTTTGTAATTTTTATGTATTTTTGGAATATAAATGCAAGAGCATAAAAGAAATCCTACTTCTATATGCATGCAAGATCTAACATAAAATGAAAATCTAACACCAAAGAGAAAGAGTTGTCTATCACGGGTTCACCAAAATGTAAGGTATAAATTTGGATTGGTCTCCTAAATAGGGTTTGCACAATAGAGATTTTCATATAAAAGAGACCTTATGCCATATTCAACCATTTACATTTAATTGTTATTATAAGGAATGTAAAGCTTGAAAATACTTGCAAAATAATAATGGAGTAAAATACCTACCTCACATCATAACAGATCTAGAAATACCATTTTTCTAAAGCTTATGTTGAGTTTCTGGAAAATCTGAGACCGGATCTGGAACAAAAATGCAGAGATAGACAAAACCCAGAAATCATTTTTCGTTCTAACACAGTTTCAATTTTGACCCTCAAGTCAATGTCACCATTGACCCAAAATTTCTGATTCCAACCTAGGGTAGAATCAACCTAAAAATTCTCCAATAAAAAATCTATTTTTGGATCCCGAAAGTTTGCCGAAAAGGGGATCTGAATTTGCACTATGATCCGCTATTCTGAACTTGTACCTCCCGAAACAACACCTGCAAATATCTGAAAAAGAGAGGTTTTGGGGTGGCTATATAGGGTTTTTCCTTAGTCAAAACCCCATTTTTGTGATCTCCACCTCCATGAATAGCTGAATATAGTAGAATGTATGTGTGTGTGTTTCTCTTGGAAAGAGCTTCGAATGTGTAATGTCAAGATCTAATCCTCTATATTAAAACCCTAACATGAATTGAAAATGATAAATCAATGCATAGATTTGAATATGATAAAGAAAACATACCAATCCCCCAAGGATAAATTAGTCCTACCAAAATCGCAATCTGTAGTTGCTATCCCATGATAGTATCTTTTGAATGCTTGAATGTTGAAAATGGTGGATCCAAGAAGAGGGAAGGAAGGAAGAACTCTCTCTTGCTCCAAAGAAGATCCACAATAACTTGTCCACAAAAATTCTTGTATGTATCAATGCATCATCATATCTTGTCCTTCTATATCATCCTCTTGCTTTCTTGCATCATCATCATGTCATAATCATAATTGCATAATATCATCTTATGACTTTTTTTCATGAAGAAATGAAGGCAAAAGAGAGTGTTTATATAGAGATCTCAATATAGACCTCCTAGGGCAATGAAAGGGACCCAAATTCAAATTTTGCCTTGAATTATGGTCCAATTACAATCACCAACCAAGGAGGGGATGTAATAATTTGAATATTGGGGAAAAAACTTCCGCATCCATACCCGGGGACATACTTTTAAGTTTAGAACCCCAATAAGCTCCAGATTTGAAAGCGGGGACCCCCAACATAGGTCAAGGTCAACCTCGACCTTGACCTATGTCAAGGAAAACCTTGACCTTGACCTAGGTCAAGGTCGACCTTGATTATGACCTATTTCAGAATCGACTTCAACCCTGATCTGAGGTTTTAGGCAAGTCTCCTTGGGAAATTTGCAGGATTCTCAGGTCAGCCGGGGACCTAGGAAGGTGAGAAAACACACCAGAATGCTAGATAGAGGCACAAAGGCCATAGATAAGGTATGATGAAGATTAGGAGAGATAGTACATAGGTTCTACCTAAAAATAAAGCCACAAAGACGGAAATTAAGGAGGATCCATAGGATCCTAACCCTAGTTTCACCTAGAAATGCAGAATCAAGTGCATATGAATCCTAAATGCAAATCTAATATGCAAGTGTACTAAACAAGGGTGCTAAACCTACCAAAATGGAAGTGCTTCCATTTTAAGATGATACAAATAGAACAAGTGATAACAACAATTTGTATTTGAAAGGAGGAAATAATGATAAGACCCTTACTGCTGAAATTTTTTTTATGATATTATATTTGGAGGAAATGATAACTTATGCAAATCATCCACTGATGAAATGAGGAAAGAATTTGAAATGTCAATGTTTGGAGAGATCAAATTTATTCTTGGATTGCAAATTTTACAACAGGCTGAAGGCATCTACTTTACTCAATCAAAATACATCAAGGTAGTTCTTAAGACATTCAAAATGGAAGAATCAAACCCAGTCAGAACACCTATGGTTATAGGATGCAAATTGACCAAAGAAGATTAGACACTTGAGGTAAATCAGACACTGTATAGATCTATGATTGGAAATTTGATGTATGTTGTACATAAATGACCAGATATTGCACACGTAGTTGGAATTTTAGCAAGATTTTTTTCTAATCCTAAGGAATCACGTATGACTGTTGTAAAGAGAATTTTTAGATACTTGAAGAACACTAAAGATTATGGATTGTGGTACAAAAAAGAAGACAAATTCAAACTAAAATTTTACACAGGTGCTGATTTGGTTGGGAACATTGATGATAGAAAAAGCACTACTGGTAGAGCATTCTTTATAGGAGAAAGATTAGTTACTTGGATAAGTAAAAAGAAAGGATGCATATCTTAGTCAAGTGCGGAAGAAGAATATGTTGTTTCTGTTGCAAAATGTTTGAACATTGCATGGATAAAACAACTTTTGAAAGGTATGAATGAAGATATCACTAACCCAGTGATAATTTATTGTGATAACACTAGTGCAATAAATATTTCAAAGAATCTGGTGATGCATGCAAAAACAAAGAACATATCTATCAAATATCACTACTTGAGTGAACAAGTACAAGAGAAACAAGTGACACTGGAATATGTACAATCAAAAGAACAACTAGCTAACATATTCACTAAACCCTTACCAAAGGATACATTTGAGTATTTGAGGAGTAGACTAGGGATTCGTCCCTTGTCTATTGGTCACTAAGCTAGCTAGGATGTTGCATCAACCTGCATGTAATTAGAATATCAATCATGTTGATTCAAAGCTGAACTGGACTGAAGAAGGCATATCAGTACACTGTAACTTATTTACTCTATTGAACCAAAAACTAGAGATAGCTTTTGGCTACTGAAGCGTTGTATATTTATTTTTGGAATTTTTGTCAAAGGGAGAGAATGATCAATGAAATATCTATCCATTAAAGGGAGAAAAGAAGAAAAGAGAAAGGGAGAGAACTGACATATCTATCTAGATAAAGAGGGAAGATTCAAGAACAAAAAATTTAAATCTGCAGGGAGAGTCTGCATGGTGAGTTTTTAATGCTGATACATATTTTAATTTACAGGCTAGGGAGAGATACAACATTTTGCATATAGTTGTAGATTAGAATTTTGGTATTCTATGGCATATCTGAATTGCATATTTCATATTGTGTTGCCATCAATGCCAAAGGGAGAGATCGATGAACTACAACTGATTGTATGTTTGAACTCATTTTGTTGATAATCATCCAAGTTATAGATGTGATGATAGACATTAATCAGTTAATGTATTGTCATTGATGTCAAATTATTTTCTTATTATTTTGATGACAAACATCTATTATGGATTGAAGATCTGGAACAAACAAAGTTTATGTGGTCAGTAATTGAAGAGTTTTGTATACACTGAGGAACAATGATAACTGAGTAA
Organism: Thuja plicata; assembly: GCA_018584345.1. Classification (NCBI taxonomy): domain Eukaryota; kingdom Viridiplantae; phylum Streptophyta; class Pinopsida; order Cupressales; family Cupressaceae; genus Thuja; species Thuja plicata. The sequence goes on along the minus strand of MU223702.1, from coordinate 1,414,668 downwards.
ATCTAGTGTATACTAAGCACAATGATAACCAAGATAGGGATCATTGACACATCACGGTATTGACCAAGCAATTTAATCAAACTAAGGCCGACTAAGATGATGAGCTGGAAAATTTATGATTATGAGGTAATTGATACGATTTTTTATGAAGGTCAAATTACTATAAAAATTCAAAGAAGATTGGATGAAGATGATTGAAACATGTTTTTGACACAATTTTTGAGGAAGGTGTTGGTTCTTTTTTACGCTATGATTACTGAGCAGCAACCTTTTCACCCTTTAATGTATTTTAAAGAGCAGCCAACTCTCAGTATTCAACCAAGACTGAAAAGGACCAATTAACAAGGATGCAGATCCATCCTTCTACACTTTAGGTTCTGCAAAACCAAGGGGGGGACACCCTTCAACACCCTCAAATATTTAGTAAGGCATAAATCGGAAGAGAGCTCATAAGGCTTCAACACGACCAGGAGATACTAGGTGATCAGATAATCACCCATTGAACATCGACCTTGAAGTGGAGCATGAGATTGGGACAACATCACAAACCACATAAAACCTTCAGATATGTCAGATTTTATGTTTAAAATCTAAAATATAATCAAGATTGAACTAAAAATGCATCGATACAGAAGATACTAATCACCATCCAATGCTTTATCAATGGGAAATGTCCTTTAACCAAATTCAGAAATGTAATAATCAACTATTGTCAATGATTCTAAGCCATAAATACAATCAGTCCAAATCATTACTACTTATAGAAATCCTCTTGTAGACAACCGAATGAAACTATGTCACATCCAAAACATTGTTTAATCTTATCCTAGATCAAAACTGAAGAATGATAACACATACATAGGTAAACCCTATGCAGAGAATTAGAAAATTTAGACTGACACCAAGGAGAGATATGAATATTGAACTTCTGTATTAAGCTTGAAAATCACACTACTGCACACAAATTTGCAATCAGACAAATTCCTATTCAATAAACTGCAAAAGACCAATGACATTCTATTCTACTTGAAACAAAACTAGTACAATCAACACTATATCCCTAATGTGGAACCATGAAATAACTGGAAACTCCCGGAGCCAGTACTCTGCAACTCTCTATGGAGACCAGGATTTGGAACCCTGTACAATGGCAAGAAAACTAAATATGTAAGAAAAGAAAAACACCAGATTTCTCCTCCAACAAACACCTGTCCTCTTCCCAAAATATCTAAAAATTGCCCAGCCTCAACTGCTTAAAATCTGATTTTATTTGCTGAAATATCTCCTTTGAAATCAAAAATATCTTCTTCCCTTCACTAATGATCTGATTTCATTTTCTGTTTTCTAGGAAAATAATTCAATTTTGTATCAAAACAGACTGCAAAAACACAATCCCCCTTTTGATACCTTTCCGACGGTATATGATACTTGGTATTTCTGATAAAAATTTCCCCCCTAAATCATTCAATAAACTCTTCTTCCTGTGCACATTCTTTGAATAATTTGAAATATTTGAATGCTTTTTCAATAGTCAGACTATTGACTTGAAATAATATTTTAATATCTGCATATTTAATTCTTTTCTCTCACACTGCACCAGATTCAGACAAGTGTCACTCTCCCTTAATGGCTTATAGGTTAGATGTTGAGCACTTTATCATCAAGTCATTAAGTGAACCCTAGGATTGATTTCAACATGCAAGTTCTTTAACCCTTTCCTTTTTGAGATAAATTCAATTTAATTTGCATATTAATACCTTTTCTATGCATATTTCACCAGATTGTGCCACGTGGCAATCTCTTATTAGCTCTATGAGTCCACGTGGGTGCCTACATCACCTGCCCTACAACCTGTCCCGCCACGTTTCGGTCTCTAATTTTCCATCTCATGCCACATGTCATTCTCTAATTGGCTACCTTTGCACTGCACCAGATTGCGCCATGTGTCTACCCTGCCACATGTTACTCGGACTTAATGGCTTAATGGGTAGATTTTGAGCATCTTCCAATTAAGCCTTTAAGTCAACTGTTGATCCTGGTTTCCTCGAGATTCATGCCCAACCTGCAAGCCTATCTAGCGTGCTACCACGTCATCACCAGCTTGTCGCCTCGCTGTCTGCCTGACTGTCACCTCTACCACATGTCGGCACGACTTAATGGCTTATACTTAAGATCCCTGCATCTTCCTCCCTAAGCCATTAAGTGAACCGTTGATCTTCACTCACCTTGGGAAATGTGCACAACTTGCATCCTTTTATGCCAACTCACCTACCACATCATCCCTATGGGCCCCGCCAAAATTTGGTATTTACCCTCCGTCATTGCTAGCATGGTTTTTGAGGTGGTCATCCTGCACGTGTGTGCATAGCCTTCTCTTTGTTCTTCATATTAACTACTATGCATTGTATCTTTTAAACACCCAAGTTTCCCATTTCCCGATGAATGTGTGACTAAGATTTCTAAGGTTTTAAAGTTTTCTTTGTATTTTTCCTCAAAATTATGGGGCCCACCTGCGTGTTCATGATTCCACTTACCAAGGGGCCCGCCAAGGAGCCTCTTGGCTTCTTATTCACTTTTTCACTTTATGAGTGAGCGTTTTCATATTAAAAATCTTTGGAAGTTCCAAATCCCACCAATGTGGGATAAATTCATACAAGTGTTTATCTTCCTAGTCTCCATCTTTCTATAGCGCGGACTTCTATGTATTATCCCCTTTGTTTCTATTGTGCAGGGTCTCCATTTAAATAATGCGCAACCTGCACAATGTATTTTCCACATCTTGGAAAAGCCATACGCTGGCTATCTTTGCCTTTGTTTCTAGCGTAGACAATGCATTCCTTCATTTCAAATGCCTTTGCATCTTCTGCAGTAATTTCAACTCTAGCACAGGCACTAAACACCTGCCAAATCATTATTCATTTGAACTACTTTAATTCCATGCCTTTTAAAATGTTGTGCAACCTCTGATGGTGGATTTGTTTGGAAATTTGACATGCCTTATCTCCTTGTTTAGCGCAGGCTCTTCACTATGTTTCATGCGCTGTTTGTAGTGTTATTTGTGCAGATTCTCTGGCATTCTATTGTTTCCAACGTAGAAACTCTACCATTTCTTGCAATGTTATTTATGTTTTCTTTAAAACTCCCTCTTTTGGCATTCTGTGCTGACTATTACTTGTTTCTGCCCTACCAATTTGCATTTGGCTTGTGCCCCTTTTGAAATCTTTATTCCATTATAAAATTTGTGCAGCCTTCTGATGTTTTTTGTGCGTGGGCTCCTTCTATACATTGACACCTACTATATGTATTTTGCATTAAAGTGTTTTGACTTACCTCCTATCCTGCGCAATATATTAACTTTGCTGATTAATTTCATGCGCTGGCTGTCTCTTGCGTAGAACTGCTATTTGATTCCTCCATGTTTTTATTATGTGCAATATTCTAGCACTTACACCTTTGCAATGCCCAGTGCATCCTCCATTTCATGTATATTGCGCAGACCATTGTATTTTAAATGCAAACATTTTTAAATATCCCTTAAAAATAGCGCGTGAGCTCCTCCATTCAAAACCAGCGCAAGATCATCTTTGGCATTGAGTTTCACATTTTGGCTATCTCTTCAAGCTTTGAAATTATCATTGAAGTTGACATTTTTAAAACACGAAACTTATCATTTAGCTGAGGAATTGAAATTTGTGTTTTGGGATTGGGACCCAAGAACTTTTTAGCAGCTTGCATGACCTTTAAGAAAACCGCTATGGGCAATGAAACTCTCCCTTGGGTATCTTTCTTTGCAGACTTCTCTTTTGGCACTGGTTGAAATTTTTTTTAAAAGGCACTCACTTCAAAATCCACCTTGCATTTTTTTGTTCCTACATTACTAGTTATTTAAATAAATGACTTAAATAACCCAAAATGACAAATGGCCTCTAAAACTGGCCCATAAAATTGACTGAATTGCATCACTAGACTCCGACACTCATTATATAGATTCATTCGAACATAATAAGTATGGATGCAAAAGGGTTTCAATTGATTCAACCCCATGTGCGAGATGAATCTGATCAAACATGATCATTCTGACGATTCTGAAAATCTGTGTAGATGCAAATGTAAAAACATCATAAATTTCAATTTGATTGGCCTTCGCAAAAATAGAAATCTATGCCTTGAGGCCCAACCTCCAATCTTAGCAGTAACCTTACATACAAGGAGCGTAGAGAAACAACTTTTATCTCAAAACAATCATCTTATACAAAGTTACCATCCTCAGAAAATGATTTTTCTGTGAACTCAACTTTGTCAACACTGTTAATTTGCACAAATTGCTTTTAGAATTGGCTGAGAAAACTAACCAGACAGATTGGCACAAGTTTTAAAATCTTCATGGTGAAATTTTTTCATGATTAAAATATAGGGGAACATTCAATTCCTTAAGGCATTCAACTGGGTACATACTGCAAGACCCCAAAATAGGACATTCGGAATTCTGCACTTTCACATTCTGAGAAACAACATAAATTGCAAACAACATTGCCTTGGGAAACTTATCACATGAACTCTACAACACCTCAGGCCCATCCTTATATCATGAAACTCTATCAGGTCAAAGATGTAAGCATGCAAAGTAGGCCATTTTCTATAATGAGACAATGTGCAGGAATGCAGATTTAAGTGAACACCTCCAAATGACCCTCTTCAAAACTCATCAAAACTGATATCTAAAAGTTGTGACCCATTACATCTACTCTATGATAAGTTTTTCACATGCTCCCCCATTAGCATCTCATACAAATCATCAGGTCACATTTTATTTGCATCCCAATTAGGCATCTTCGAAAATTTTTCAAGGGTACTCACCTTGCCTTAGAGAAAATTTTCAATTGGTCACTCCAAATTTGTGCCAAATTTGAGAGTACCAACAGAAGGTTTAAGCGGAAAAATCACGCGGAAAAATCAATGATGGAGATTAAGTGGAAAATTCTAAAGGATGGAAATTAAATGAGCTATGATGTCTATATAAGAGACCAGAGATTCATTATGAATCATATGTATGCATACACATGCAAAGTTTATGCATGACTAATCAAACTGGTTGAAGACAGAACCGAGTATTTCTGCAAACAACACCGAGTGACGGAGGAAAGAGCATATACCAATCACAATAGAGTATAAGGAATCAGAAGAACTAAAGTGAAAAAATTGATCAGAGGTATTATGTACTTATCATAGATCTAAAAATCTGCAAACATATTTGTATTTGAATGAGATCATTACTGTATCAGTTTAACCATTGCTACAGATAAATCTCTTAAATGAGTAGGACATGAAAGTCTTTATTATGACATTCTAATGAATGTTGAGTATTTTCTAGTTGACCCCATAGTGAATACATGGTCAAGAGAGAATTGTTAGTGATAAATCCTCTAACCAGATAATATTTAATAGTGTGCATTATAACATTTAACATGGTTGGCTCTTAACCGATCTCACTTCAAAAGAGTGAAATATTTTGGGTTACTGGTCCCAGGTGGTTTTTCCCTGAGCAGGGCTTCCACGTTAAAAATATTTATGGATTGTTATTTTTCTTTAAACATTACTTTATCTGCATTGATCGGAAATCACAGTAAATAGTTTTGAAGATAAGTTTGAGATCACAGTTCACATTTCATCGAGTTGATTTAAATGTCTAAAATTATTGTTATATACATCTGGGAGAATTTGGGACTATAGGATAATTGGGAGCTAACTGATTCACACCCCCCCCCCCCCCCCCTCTCAGTTATCTAACATGCATAAGAAGATTCAACAGAAAGGAAGAGATTTGAGGTAAACACTAGTGATATTGGCAAGAACAGTCAAACTGGTCTAGTCAATTAGATAAATCGATTAAGTGGTGAAATCAAAGTCAAAGAATGATTAGTTTAAGTATTGAATAGTTGAGGGCCAACCTTGAGGAGTCCAATTTACTATGTTGGATTGATCACTTATGAATTTTGATTAGGATTTGGGGGCTGACAACAGGTAACACATTTTAGGGTTATTCCACCAACCTAAATGTGGTTATAAGAAATAAAATTTGGTTCTTGTTGATGTGATGATTGTAGTGGTTGCAATGGATGTTTGTATGAACATAAGTGTGATTTGATTAGTTCTAAAGTGGATCTATCAAGCAGAGTGTGCTACTTTTAGATCATTTTTTTGAGTTTATTCTCAAGGCAAGCCCTAACTAGCTTGTGATCAAAATCCTCTAACAAGGTTACTCTTAACAGGGTAAAAAGGATCCTAATAGGTTTTAAGACTAAATAATTTAATAGTGTGACTCTTAGAAGGATTTTTAAATCCCTTAATAGGGTAGTTCCTAACAGGAATTTTGTAATATATTTTAACTGGGCTATAGATTTTCTTAATCGGGTATAACCTTAACCGAGTATACCCTTAACAGCGTGTTGTAATGCTCCTAACAAGGAAAGACTCATTGGTACACTAGTGATAATTCCCACCATGGTTTTTCCCTGTAACAAGGGTTTCCACAATAAAATATTGGTGTCATTGTGTTGATTTCATGGATGTATGCTTTGTTATGCTTTTATATTATATTTAGCTTTCCATGTTGGTTACTTTGGAAGTTGATGAAAAGAGTTTGTAGATCTGTGGTTACATTGCTTCACCCACCCCTCTCAGTGCCTTATAACATTAACATACTTTAGTAACATCCTTAACTATAATAAGAGTTTGAATCTTCTAGTTCAAGAAGGAATCCTTTAAAATATTCCTAAACTAGTCACTAATGAGCACAACCAAAGAGTAAACAACAAATTCACATCTGCAAAAATAGAAACTACTTTATGACAAATTCATCTAGACAAGGCTCTAGGGCTTGGGTGATTTCTTTCTATTTTCTTTCAAAAATGTTAGTATTTTAGGAGGCCGGAACTAGTAGAAGCAATGGAGGTGGTGAGGCATTCAGGGAAGTTGGTTAAAGAGTTTAATATCACCTTTATTACTCTAATCCTGAAGAAAGATAAATCTTAAATTATAGATGAGTATAGACATATCTCTTTATGTAACACATTATACAAAATTATGGCAAAAGCACTAGTAAACAAACTAAATACTATATTACCTGTAATAATTTACAAAGAACAAATTTTCCTTGTCCCAGGGAGATCTATATTTGACAGAATCCATATTTCCCAAGAACTAATACATTCAGTACAAGAAAATGGGAATCCTAGTATGATGATTAAATTAGATATTAAGAATTATTATGATAAGGTGGACTGGAGGTTCTTATGTAAGTGTCTAGAAGCTTTTGGATTCTCAAAGTAGTGGATCAACCTCATCTTTGATTGCATATCAAATCCTAGGATGTCGATAATTGTAAATGGGACTCCAAAAGGATTCTTCAAGATCATAAGAGGTCTTAGGAAAGGGGATCCCGTCTCCCCCTTTTTATTTATAATTTTAGCAGAAGCATTAGGAAAGACTATAGCGAATTGGAAAGTAGAGGGAAATATTAGAGATATTAAAGTAACTAGAGAACTTGACCCTGTGATGCATCATTAATTTTCTTACGATACCTTCCTATTTGGGGAATGGGATATTCAGGAAGCCAACAAATTCAAACATATATGAAATTAGTACTCTAAAGCGTCGGGACAAGAAGTCAGTTAGGAAAAATTAGAGGTTTTATTTTATAATTGTAATCCTATACTGGAAACAAATATTCTACAATCATTAGACTACAAGAAAGGGACTTTACCTAGTAAATGTTTAGGGATCAGACTAGATAACAATACCAAATCTACTAATCTCTTGGATCCAGTGTTAACAAAACTCGATAAGATGCAAACTTGGAAAGGAAAGTGGTTGTCCTTAGCTGGGAAAGTTACTATGTTAAAATATGTATTATCATATATTCTATCCTACCATATATCCCGCCTCCCATAAATTGTTGGAGTTAGAGATAAAATAGAAAATAAATTAAAGAACTTTTATTGGCAAGGAAGGGTAGAAAAAAGAAAGATAGCATTAATAGCTTGGAATATTATTTGTAAAACCAAAGATGAAGGAGGTTTGGGATTAAGGAAACAAGATGGACAAAACAAAATTCTAGGTGCAAAATTGGTGTGGAAAATGTTTAGGAACCTAGGTCTCAAGTGAGCTAAGATTTTGTATCACAAATATCTGGTTGGGGGAGAGCCTTCAAGTATCCTCAGGATTACTTGTCCTCCAAATGGTTCATGAATCTAGAATTTAATATTGGAATTTAGGAGCATTATCTCTGAAAAATTAACATGGGACGTAGGAAAAGAAAACATTGTCTTGTTTTGGGAAGACTCGGGGGATTTTATAAACCACTTAGTAATATGAAAAACCTGCAAGCCATTAAAGAAACCTTAGTTAATCAGTGGGCCAAGTATATTTTCAAGAATTACATTGTTTACAGTGAAAATAATCCAAAATTGGGATGAAAATGAAAATTTATTAACACCCTTAACTTGCTAAGAAATGAGATAGACTCCTTTCAAGAGATTATGAAAGGAAGGAAAATCACTTTAAGTAATAAGGAAGACAAGTTAATTTAGAATGGATCGATTTTTAGGGAATACAATAGTAAGGATGGATTCAATTACTTAAACAAGAAGAAACAATATACTAAGTATAATATACCACTTAATCTTTGTTGGGATAGAGTTTTCTTACTCAAGGCTAGGATTTTCTTACGGATGGCTATGCAAAATAAAATACTAACCATGGATTGGTTCAGAAAGGAAGGATATTGTTACAAAAAAATTTCTCAGGCTCAATTTCACATGCCATCATGCTTCCAATTAACTAGTTAATAATGAAGTCATGGCATGTGGACATAAATGTGGTTCCCACGAGGGCTTGAGCCCAGCATGCTAGCAAGAGTGTACTGGTTATGGCAGTCTGGCATCGTGCGAGTAGGGCAAGGGATTTTCAATTTGGTTTATGCCACATTGGTCGTGTTTGGGGGTAACTTATTATTTTTATACATCGGCGCACATATTAGAAGTGTTAAAAAGGAAGCGGCCTTTTGGCAGTAATCTCACTTGCGTGTGGTGGACACATGGCAGTTGACTTGAGATATTTTGTGGGCCTAAGGTGATTTGCATCAACAAGGAAGATTAGCATAAAATCAATGCATGTCACATGACACAAGTGGAAATAAAGATGATGAGGTGGCCAGTAACATGGCAGTCAAAGTGGGTCCCATGAATCTGACATCAAGTGGTCATTCACAAGGTCACAAGAGATAGTTGTGGTCGGAAATAAGTTTCGTGAGCTGGCGACAAGTAGTTGTTGTTAGTTGTCGCGAGGTCGTGGCAGTTAAGGAAGATAGTATATTAATATGTTGGCGACATTGCGAGTGATATTTGTCACTGGGTCGTGGTGGTTAAAGACAGTTAGAGATAATACTGGAGATCTCATGAGTAGAGGATTATCGCGAGGTCCCGAAGTCATCTCCAATTAAGAAATGTTGGTCGTGAGTTAGTGATAGGCTTCCATGTGTCTAAAAGTATTCCTTTTTGTTGGCTTGCTGGATGAAAAGGAATATTCTTCTTAGGCTGGAGAGTTAGTTATTAACCTCCATGTGGAAGTTCAGATGCGACGATGATAAAGGTTAGATCGATGGTTATCACTAGCTCTCGGGTGTTCAAGGCAGTCAGGTTTTCATTTGGAGAGCTAGCGAGAGACTGCCACCTATCCAGAATGTTGAAGTATCAGTTGTCTCCAGATCATAAATATGAGTAAAAGTAGCATGAACTATTAGAGAGTTGGCAACTAGGACTTTTTGGTTACTCATCACTGGCTCACGGGATTAAAGGGAATATTATTCTAGGGTTGGAGTGTTAGCGATAGTGTGAAACGTGGAGAGTTTTCACAGGCTCGTGAGGGTTGTAACGTAGTCAATAGGAATGTTAGATAATTAGCAAGAAATTGCCACATGGAATTTTATTTGAATTAAAGGCTCTGGTCATCAGCTCACAGTGGTTAAGGAAGATTACATGAAATATTGGTGAGCTGGAGATGAGGTCACGGCGGTAGCAAAATATGCTGGTTGTGAAGTCTTAGGTTAGGATGCGGTTTTTTTTTAGGCCGTGAGATAGCGACTAAGGGTGTTGGCGGTTAGATGTCATGTCATCGTGAGCTCACTGGTATGAAGGTTGACAATTGTGAGCTAGAGATGGATCCGTTAACGGTTAGTCTCTAGTTCGCTGGTATAAATGCATAGAGATTGTAAGAGCTAAGAGTTAGAGATTGGGTGCCACATATCTTAGATAGTATGGTTCACAAATTGTCCCTAGGTCATGAGCTTCTATATGGAACACTTGTTTGGGACAAGAGCTAGCAGTTGGGTGCCACGTGTCTAGGTGGTTTTTCCATGACTTTCCTGAGGGAAAGGCAGGTACTTCCATGACTCTGGAGCCAATGAATGACTAAGGTAAATAGTCAAAATAATGAGGACATGTTAGATTTTAGTTGCATATGATTTATTTACGTGGCAAAGAAAGGTGGTGAGTTTGGAAATACTTGGAGAAGATACAGAAGAAGGCAAATCATTTTTGGATTCGTCATCCTAAGTTCTAAAAATAAGAGGACTATTCCACTTCTCTAAGATCTTTTTGGGAAGATGCTATTCCTCCTTTTGGGGCTAAAAAATTGGATTTGATGTCATTTTTGAAATTCAGCTCCTTTCTATATGGTAATTCTAGGGGAACTTAAGGATGATATATTCCCTCATTTGTACTAGTTTTAGGGAGTTGACTTTTTAGGTAGCCTTTGCTGAGTGACTTATTTTTTGAGTCCTTTACATTGTGTATGTTTTACTGTATCTCATTCAGGAGTTCATAATTCTATATAGCTCGTGTTGGAGTGACTTATTTTGAGTCCTTAGCATTGTGCATGTTTCCTGTACCTCTTTCAGAGATATATGATTGTTTTTCCTTTGTAGCATAATATAGCTAGCATTTTGGATCAATCTTGAGTCTTCTCTCTTGTGTGCATAAGAGATTGATGTTTATTTATGTGTTTATATTATAGATTCCTTTAATTTATGTCTCATTGCAGCACCTGTGATAAGTTCATGCATATTCTTGTATAGGTTATAAGTTGTTTCAATATTTTTACAGTTGTAAGTTGTGAAGTATTTCCTTCTAGCTTATTTTCATTGGAACTTCTTATGAAGCAATGTTATACAAAGTTTTCTATTCAAGGTTGTATCTCACAACATGTTTTTATGAAGTTCATTGTGCTTAGACATCAATATAGTCCTTTTTATCTTGGTGCATCACCTTAAGTTTTAGTTTCTTTCATTTCTATATTAAGCTTTCCTTTCCCCTTTTCCTTCAAGAGGTTTTCACTTTCATTAGTTTTAAGGTAAAGCATCATATTGTAACCACCCAAATTTGGTCTGTCGCAACTATGGACCCTATTTTCCCTAAGTGTGATCATACCCTCGATTTATGTCCAAACGACCCTGTTACTGCTTGGCATAATTCTTTAAATCAATTTAATATCCTAGGTGATTTTTATCACTGATTTATATTAACTATTATAGCCATACAATTCAAATCAATTTCGGCCAATCAAATCAAATCAAAATCAAACATGGCTATAGTATTTAGTTATAAAGGAATCAAATAAATCCCTGAATCAAATACCCACTTGCAAATAACCCATTCCCCTAGCCTATTTAATTTAATTAAAATGGCTATAGTCCCCTAATTATTAAAAAGCAATTTCATTATTTAAATAATTAATTCCTATATTTCTAAATGAATTAAATAAGTTTATTT
>MU223702.1:1344331-1371553 GCA_018584345.1 Thuja plicata | reverse complement strand
AGTAGAGGTCCCATGCATTGCCTTGAGGTTGATTTTTGGTGCTTGCATATTAGGTCTCCATTGCTGGTTGCATATCAGGTCCCAGGTCTTCATAGTCCATCTTCATCTGCATATAGGTCTTCTTAGGTTTTACCTGCAGCATGGTGAAAAATATGTTAGATCCAGTTGGATCTAAGCAATACATGGAACATAAACAACACACAGTCAATCTTTCTGAAAACTGCATATCAATCTGATGAAATCAATGTAATGAGAGAAAATTCAACTATAATATTTGAAGAATAGTATTAAAGGGACTTGTTCTAAACATGAAACCTTTTTCTATGTATAATCACTCTGATACATGTTGTTCTTCTCTATATAATCAGATATCTGAATGAAAGGGACTTAGTATTACCATCTGAGAAACCTTTTTCATGATTAGATCAACCTATGAGTTCACCAAATCACACAAACCAACCAATATTCATGAGTGAATGTTATCTTATCTTCACTCACAAACATTTATTGGTGTATATGATTTGATGACCTAATAAGTTGAGTGTTACTTTGTGTGCAAGTGGACAGGTATCTATAACTGAATGTAGGAAACAAAAGAAAATGATGCAATGGATGTCACGAGCCCGTGCTCGAACTTCACATGAGGCATTATATGCAAAAGGATGGTTGATATCTCAGAATGGTTTTTTCTCAAGTACATAAGAAGGATGAGGTGAAGACATATGAAGGTGCAAGAGATGCTACACAAAGGACATGAACAAAGAAAGCTAGTGAATTACATATTTGAAAGACTCTAAAGATTCACTATTTTTATGCAATTAATGGAAAGTGTGAAAGTGCTATTACAGTAAGTGGTTCTTCACATACATCTGGCTGCTATACATTTGTTAAATTTTACATGGAGGATCTAAGTTGAAATCTCATACATAAGGATTATGCATAAACTATGAAAAATGTGAAAACTGCAAGTTGGACAGAAATTAACAGTCTCTGATCATCATGAGTGTACACATACAGAGAACAAACATAATGAAAAAAAGCATTACAAGATATTCAAGAGCTTTATTAAATAATACTATGCTTGATCATATTGAAATATTGCAATACATAATCTGTTTTAGACAAACTGATTGAGACAGTTTCTTTTTACAAAGTTTACATCTCATATAGATGTTTTGAAAAAATGAACATTCTTGATAACAAAACAGAGCATGTAACAGGGAAAGAATTGTATATGCAGAATGAGTTTACTATTTTGAAGTAAAATCCATGGGAGTCACGAGCTTGTGCTCGAACCCCATGGGTTTGTTCTTTCCTAGATACTTCAAGAGAAAAACAGTGTATTTTTACATTAAAGAACAACAACATATTTATGTTTTAAATTCTAATAGAAATGCTCAATATTGTTATCAGGACTGCAAATTAATAGTGTTTTTCAACATAATGTTGTAGTTTAAATTTTATGTGTGTTTCTTTTTTAGACAGTGGAGTGTCATCCAACAGAAGCATATGTTATGCTTACTACATGTTTGTATTTGAAGACAACAGTAATGATGTTTTTATTAAAACATTCAAATAGTGCAAATTCCGTGTTTTACTTCAAAGTTAGAAATAAGAATCAAAACGACAATTCCAAGTGCAGAGTTGTGTGGTGGTTTTAAAGTAATGCAAGTAAAAAATAGTCGACATTAGACAGTGAGCTTCGACATTGAGTAGAGCCGAGGTTCATGGATAGCAAACAAATGATAGTTCAGCAGTTGTATAAAGGTTTAAAACAGAAGTCGACATCTAATAGAATACCAACATACAGCAAGTGGAGATCATATTAATACAGAGAACAGAGAATGAACAAACAACAGAAGGATTCAACTTATCTGTATATGCGAAGAGATGTGTCTTCATGTTCCCATTTATGTCTATAGCAACTCACATGAAAAAATGTGAAGCTTATGACTGAAAGATATCATAAAGCTAAAAAAACAAATGTATCCACTCCATCTTTCAATCATAAGCTACATTTTTTTGAAAATGCTGGAGAGAGTCACGGTTTCCAGAAAACTCGCATGGTGGTCACATGTAAAAAATTCATAAACTGGTCTGTTGCCCGTGGGTCTAAAGGAGTGTTCCAGTAGTGGTCATGTTTCGTTATCACACAACAGACTGGGGATAAGTCTGAAACTATGACTGAGATGTCCCCATTTCAGATCTGAGGTTCGTGGGTTGACATCTCAATCACAGTTGAAGACCACTCCAAGATTGCAGTGGTGTCACATCTCAAATCTACCATGTGGTGGTCACAAATAGAGAAGAACTCCCCGATTCTTCTTTACACATTGTAGTTAGAACCCAAAATGGTGGTAAGCATCAATACAGATGGAACCTGAGTTACCATTATATCTGCAATGCCATTTGTAAATGGCTTTTGAAAACACTTTATCATCAAGTGTTCCTATCTTTCAAAGCAGACTAAAGATAACTCACAGATGAAACCCAAAATCAAACAAAGGAGGGAAGACCGAAGATTCTATATCACCGAAGCATTCTAACATTAAGACAAGTGAAAGTAAACTTACAGTTGGGGCCCGTGTTCAAGCAAACAATAGATCAAAATCCGTGGCCTTTGGAGTAAGATTCAGAGAAAAAGATGCCATGTGTTATGGCAAACAAAACTACATCTTTTCCTTCCTACTAAAATCTCAAAATAGAAGTTCTTTCCCACAGAACATGGCAGGTTTCATTGCAGATGATCATGGTTTTGAAACCAACATAGCGGCATTTCAACAAAAAACCCTAAGATGTAAAGTGAGTCGATGAAAAGAATGCAATGTGTTTTACTCAAAACCGAAGTCCGCTGATAGATGAAGTAAATGCTATGTCAGTGCCAGTGCATCAACATCCCTTCTACAAAGCCACATTGGTACTTTTAAGTGCCACGACATATTGTAACTATCTTTTCTTTGAAGATGGTCATATCAACATCAAATTCAAAACAAACTGCAGCTACCTCCAATGCTCAGGTGTGGTGTTGACAAAGTTTATGTGTGGTAATGATGCCAAGTAGTGGTTAGGGTTATGTCCCTCTCGATTTGCTAAGTGGGGTTTTTAGGGTTTGGATATCATGTATTCAAATTAGGTTGATGAATTTAGCAATGAGATGTATCATGTTAATAGACCTTAGGGGTGCTATTATTTAGGCCAGATTTGGGGGAGTTAATTATGAGTTTAGTGTCTTGCTTATGGTAAGATAGTTTTGGAGGGAAGACTATTTTTGAAATAAGCCATGTTGGCTATTTAGAGAAAGAATTTGCATGTTGTTAGGGGGGTCAAAAATTGGTGGAGAATTAGCTTAGTGAATTTCTACTATTCCTATAGCTGTGTTTCTTTCTTTTTTGTATCCTTTGAGTTGCAGATATTGGAGAAGAGGCTCAAAGTGAACTCATTGTTCCTTGATGCCTTAGATTCCTATTTGTAATCACATTCTGTCAGATTTTGGTGAAGAATAAAGCAGATGTTTTGGCTCATACATGTGGAGTTTTGATTCTATGATCCTATTTCATCTTTCTTTGCAAGTGTTGTTTTTATTGTTATCCAAGAGAAGTGAGTGTTTCTAAATTCCTTCTTAAGGTGATTAGTTATTTTAAAACCTTGTATGGAAAATGTATGTTTGTGAACTATCTGAGCTACTTGTGGTTTAACCCTAGTAGTAAGGTCTGTTATCCTATATGTTGATTAGAGACTTGAAGGGTCAAGCTTTTGATATGTGAGTTGAAGTTACTATTTTTGTCTTTTCATCAGAAGTCTGAATTCATTCTTGGTGTATCACCCCATTTCCCATTCAGTTTTAAAACTTTCTCCCTTTTCCATAATACATATTGCAAATCAGGAAAGTGATATTCCATATTTTATAGGAACCGGCCTAGAATCCAGAGATTGCTCTTCATTCATAGTCTACCCACAGCTAGGAGAGGTTTCCATTGTTAGGATGGAATTGTCATGTAGCCCTAATGCCTGAGTTAGGGTGACAATTATAAACCTGAATAGTTCCTAAGAATTCAAAGGGAAAGATTATCAATATCCAAAGGGAGAGAATATCCAGAATATACAAAGGGAGAGATTACATATGAAAAATCTATCATAACTACCATAAGGGAGAGATGTAACCTTTAAGGGAGAGAATATCAAAAGGGAGAGATAACTATATTGCTGTCAAATAAAAGAAAAAGAGATGATCAACGAGAGGAATAGTCAAAGAGAGAGACAACATCAGAGAAAGAATCAGAAGCTGCTACATCTATCCAGTAAAGGGATTGAATATTGAAGAGAGCACTATGCAAGAAAAAAATCTAAGATATATGAGCTTACCAAGAGCCATACATTTGTATTGGTTATAGAACGATAAGATTGGTAGTTTGATGAACTACAACTGGTACATTTCATATTGTATTAGTAATAATATAGTATGATAATGTAGTGTGTTTCTATCAATTCCAAAGGGAGAGATTGATGAACTATAACTGATTGAATGTTTGAAGATGTTAAGTTGATGATCACCAAGCTACAAAAATTTAATGCAAGACATTAAATTAGTTAATGTATTGTATTGTCATTGATGTCAACTTGATATAATATGATTGGTTATATACAAAGTGTCAAAGAGTTCAGACAACCAGAAAGATAAAGGTTATGTTATCAGTAATGCATTAAAGATCAGTATTCACTAAGTGACTAAAAACACTGACAGGCAGTGCACCTCGACGGACAGAGAACCCTTAGAGGAAATTCATAGTGGTACCCGAACAAGAAACCTGAGTAAGCATTACTGACGAGCAGAATCACAAGCATTACCAACGAGCAGAATCACAAGCATTATCAATGATCAGAACTTCACAGTGATGCCCAACGGACAGACAACCCCAACGAACAAACAACCCCGATGGAGACGCCCGAGGAGAACTGAAGTGTTGACTGAAGCTAACAAAGAATTAAACACCGAAAAGAACTGAAGTTCATAAATAACAAAATACTTAGCTAGCAAGAGCTAAAGAAGGAATTAACTGGTTTTTAATATTCTTTTTATTGACAAGTTAAAGCCAGAGATAAGAAATAGATTTAAAGATGTTTTATTCCAGTTGTCAAAGAGAAATCTATGGGATAAAACTGAAGTAGAGCTTTAAAGCAAGATTGGATAGAATTGCGGATCATGCCAAGAACAAGAATGTCAAGAACTAAGAAACGATGAAAGCATGTCTATAAAGAGACAAGCTAATTCAATGTGAATAAGGGGTGAATAGAAGAAGAGGATGTTGAAGATAAACTAATGAAGAATTAATTTTTCAATCAGACCTAATCAATCAAGCTGAAGAACAGAGCTAATTCTGCGGACACCAAGCAACAGATAAGCACAACATCACCGAGAAGAAAGAAGCAGAGCAAAGGTATTGAAAAGATACATCGATCATAAAGGTATTATGATCTTACAATAGATCTAAAATTTTTCAAAGTATAGTTGTATATGTGAACAGATCATTTACTATTTCAATTTAACCATTGGATCAGAAAGTCTATTAACCGAGCAAGACTTAACATTCCTTTATATATTGAGATACATCCCAAGGAGTATCAAAAGGTTTGGTCATGAAGATATCATAAGGTGCCAAATACCATTTGAAAAACTACACTGGGTTTGGTCATAAAAGGTAGCATAGAGATGCCAAATATCAAGTGACAAACTATTCTATTTAAATCCTCTAACAAGGTCACACCTAACAGTATGTTTGTAACCTTTAACAGGGTTGTCTCTTCATCGAGCTCCCTTTAGGAGGGTGAAAATTTTGGGTTACCGGTCCCAAGTGATTTTTCCCTTAACAGGGTTTCCACGTTAAAAATCCATTTGTTAATGTGTTTATGAGTCATTACTTTAGTGTTTTGTATTACACATAACTAATCTAGATTGATCGGTATACACTAAGCAATTTACTGCATTTCGGTAAATGAAAGACTACTAATTGAAAAATAGTCAGAATAAGGTTTAACAGTGAACTCCGAGTAGTAGTTATTTGTTGAGATTATTTCAAGGCATTCTTCTTGTAGGACTAAATATAACTAGAGGCTTATAATTGTGGTAATAAGTTTTGGGTTAATTTATTGTAATATTTTTTAGGCCACTGATTCACCCCCCCCCCCCCACCCTTAGTTNTGATTCCCCCCCCCCCCCCCACCCTTAGTTATTCTAACAATTCCAAGAGAAGCCCTTAAAGGTCTTCCATTTTTCACAGGGGACGATCAAGTTTCAGCTATTGAGCACATTAGGGACGTGGCTTCATTATGTGGTATACATCAGATAACTCATCAGGACATTGCATTTAAGTTATTGGTAGCTTCATTGAAGGGGAAATATTTAGTATGGTTTAGAGGGTTACATGTGAATTTAATTGCTACATGGGATGAGTTAGGAGAGAAATTGAATCATCATTTTGAGGAAAAGTCAGATCATATGTCATTAGTAGAGAAGTTAACAACAATCAAGAGGGTTCCAAATGAGTTGATGACAAATTTAAATTACCATTTTCAAAGGTCATGGGACAGAATTCTCGTATCGGTAAAGTGTTCCAATGCTTATGGTTTCTTCTTTATCCTAATATATTAGACATTGATATATCAATGCAGATACAATCAATGGGAGGTGATACTTTACCAACTGCATTTGACATTGTGATCAGAGTGGAGAAAAGTTTGATACAGGCTGGTAAGATTCCTCCTAGGATTCCAACTCCATACCTTGTAGAGATACAACCAAATACACATGTTGTACCTCTGGTTATATTTGTTGTTCCAGTTGTCCCAATTCAGGAGCTTCAAGAACTTAAGCAAGAAATTAAAGGTATACTCCAAAATTTTGGCTATAAGTTGATCAATTTAGAGAAAAGTCAAAATATAAATCATAGGAATATGCCTTATCAAGAATCATATCAGGAAAATAAGCCTAATTATCAAATTGATCGGCGAGAATAAAGAAGAAATTTTACTCAAAGGACTAATCAACCCTACAAACCCAATGTTCCAAGTTCATCAAAAGAGTTTGTAGTTTCTCAAAATAATCTAGCACTGGATGAAGAGTAGTGTTTTTCTTGTAAGTTATCACATCATTGGACTAATTTTTCAAAATCTATGATCAACCATGCCCTCTCGCTTCAAAACAATGATAGGTCACAATAGAATGTATCACAGAAGAGTGATGAGCAACAAATTTATCATAAGGTTCAAGATACACCACAACCACAGAGTGAATAACCTTTCAATAATATGGCGGTGGCTGGATTGAGTAATTACCTGATTCATTATCAAAGGGATGTTATGCCAAACCTTGTAAAAGAACGAGAGAAATCGCACACCACTTTGGAAATTTTTTGTTTTAGTCTTGATACTGGTTTAGCACTTTCAATGGAGGAGTTGAACAAGGGACATGAAAGGATGCCATTATTATTTGACAAAAGGGAGGAGCACATGGTCAAGGTTCCAAATTTTATACAAGGTGAGTCACCTAAGTCCTCTGGTTGCCAAATTCTAAGTAACAACAATGCATTATCAAGCTATAATGAATCTGTCCTTGAGAAAATTATACCCTATGAAGAGATTTTTGAAAATATAAAACCTCAAAGCTTTAATGAAAGTTTGATTTCTCAAGATGAAGAGCAAGAAAATGAAGCATATAGTGAGAACAAATATGATGTTTTGCTTCTTGATATGCATGCATATGGTGTTCAAAGTGATGAGACAGATATGATACAGGGAAATGAAGAAATCCCTGAGGTTGTGGAGAAGTTTTTTGATGATTTAGAAGTTTTTTCTCTCTAGTTTAATGATTTACCTATTTATATTCAATGGGAGCATGAAGTTGTATCTAACTTGTTCATAGAACTCCCTGATTTTGTTGATGAAAAATAAGAGGATTTGCAGCTATTAATTTTAGAGAGAGGTTTTGGGAAGAAGATTGCAAATCAAGAACTTATTTGTCTAGAATTTAAAGTGGGACCAACACATTCTCAGGAACTAATTCCAGAAAAGGAATCAAGTGTAGCATCTTTTTGAGCAAGAAATCCATGTCCAACATGATACATTTAAGGAACCTTTCATTCTATTTAATCCACTTGAGATAGATGAACTAGAACAACATGTTGATACTTATGAAATGGTTTAAAAAAGGGTATAAGTTCATATTGATCAAAATATACAAGGGTTGGACATCAACAAGAGGTTATTACTGATTCTTCATTTTTTTTTGTGTTCAAGAAGTTGTCCTATTAGGAATATAGCCTAGATGGAGGTTAAAAGAACACCTTCTATAATGCTTGAACCCGATCATGAGGTTTCAGCTAAGGAACTACAAAATGATAAGTATGAGTGGACAAGTATGCCTCATTTCATTCATCAGGTGCCATTACAGAATTTCATTAGAATTGTTTGCATAGTTCAGATCCTATTGTTTACTTCTAAAAGAGCTAATAATTTTGGTATAAGGAAGACAAGTAGTTATTTTAACTAGCCTTGCAATGGTTTTATCTAAGGTGGTGATTTGGATATGGTAATAGTAGGCTAGTTGTTTATGTTTTCGATGTGGTAGTTCAGTTTCAGATTTCAAAAAGTGTTGGTATGAACAAGTTTCAGTTCCAGTTAGTTTTTTTCAATTGGAAATGTTGCCCCTATTGTACATCAATAAAACAAGTATGCATCATGCATAGTAGAAAACTTAATGGCTTTCTACTATGAAGAATGCATAGTTATCTAATGGAGGTATCATAGATTCAACATTTGGTTTTAAGTTTTCAGTTTGGTGTGTTTCATTTAAGCAAGTTAGTTTTAGTTTTCTGTTGAGAAGGTTTCAATTTTCAAAGTCATACAACTATGTTACCAATGGATAAGCAAGGCAAGCGGCCCAAAAATCTTGCAGACGGACATCTAGTAGATATCGCCAAGAATGTTACTAAATAACCACCCAGGCTCAATTTCACATGCTATCATGATTTCAATCAACTAGTTAATAATGAAGTCTTGGCATGTGGATGTAAATGTGTCTCCCAGGAGGGTTTGAACCCAACATGCCAATGAGAGTGCACAAGTTATAGAAGTATAGCAACATGTGAGTAGGGAAAGGGATTCTTGATTTGGTTTATCCCACATTGGTCGTGTTTTGGGGTAACTTGTTATTTTTATACATCGGTGCACACATTATAAGTTCCAAAAACGAAGGTGTCTTTTGGCAGGAGTCTCGCGCATGTGTGGCAGACAAATGGCAGTTGACTTGGAATATTTTATGGGCCTAAGGTGATGTGGCATCAACAAGGAATATTAGGAGTGAATCACTACACACCACATGGCATAAATATGCGATGAAGATGATGAGGTGGCCAATTACATGGTCGTCAAAGTGGATCCCATGGTGGTGACATCAAGTGGTTAGTTGCAAGGTCACAAGAGATAGTGGAAATCAATAATAAGTGTCACGAGCTAGTGACAAGCAGGTTTTTTTAGTTGTCGCGAGGTCGTAGCGGTCAAGGAAGATAGTATAATATATTGGTGAGCTCACGAGTGGTGGTTATTGTTGGCTCGTAGTGGTTAAAGACAATAAGAGATAATAGTGGAGAGATTGTGAGTAGCGGATTGTCACAAGATGGTGAAGTCATGAGCAGTTAAGAAATGTTGGTTGCGAGTTAGCGATAGGGTGCCACATGTCTAAAAGTATTCCCTGTCGATGGCTCCCGGAATGAAAAATATGATGAACTATAACTGATTGAATGTTTGAAGATGACAAAGTTGATGATCACCGAGATGTAGAAAGTAAATGCAAGACATTAAATCAGTTAATGTATTATATTCTCATTGATGTCAAATTGATATGGTATGATTTCTCATACACATATTGTCACAACACTTAAAGATCTAAAGAGACAATTTTTTTGTCGTTGGTAATCATGTACATCGAGTGAAAGTAAACCCTGAGGGATAGTGAACCTCGAGCACAGAAGTTCAGAATATTGCCCGACGAACAGTGTTAGCTGAGAAAGTGATACCCGAGAAAGCATTACCAAGCTAACTATAGTTGTCACTGAACATAACTGAAGTTGATTCTCGAGCTATCTATAGTAGTCATTGAGCACAACTGAGGTGTTGACCGACGGGAATTGAAGTTAGGAAAATGACAAAACAACTTAGCTGGCAGGAGCTAAAGATAGAGTTAACTGTTTGATTACTTTTTCTTCATCGATCAGTTAAAAGCTAAAGATAAGAAGGAGACTTAAAGCATGTTTTATTCCAGAAAACAAGGAGATTTTTATGGATTGAAACTAAAGCAAGCATGGAGAGCTTTACGGATCAAGAAGTGATGAACGAAGAAAACAAGAAGGACAAGAAATGGTGAAATCATGTCTATATAAAGAGACAAGTAATTCATTATCAAAAAAAGGAATGCTGAAGAGAATTTTGGTGAAGATAGAAGTCTTCATACAGATCTGATCATACAATCTGAAGGACAGAGCTAAGATTTTTGTAGACATCGAGCAAAAAAGAAGCAACAACATTCACTGAGAAGAAACAAGTGGAGCAAAGGAATTGAAGAGAACATTGATCAGAAAGTTATTATGAGCTTACAAAAGATCTGAACATATGCAAGATTAAGTTATATTTATGAACAGATCATATATTGTTTCAGTTTAACCATTGATTCAGAAAATCTCTTAACAGAGAAGGATTTAACCATCCTTTACATATTGGATACATCCCAAGTGTTATGTATGTGGAGCCTAATCAGACTCAGCTTCTTTCGACGTGGTTTCCCCCAGACTTATCTACAGGGGATTGGGGGCACCGCCCCCAAGCTCGGAGTCAAGGGGCAAAGCCCCTTGCGGGGTCCTAGGGCAATGCCCCAAGCGGGGTCAAGGGGTAGCGCCCCTCGATGCCAACAATGACATAATAATATTGTAAAGGGTCGGCCATCAATTTTCTATTAGTCAGAGTATTTTTGCCCTAATTAGGTTAAGTCAAAAATACTTGTGAAAAGGGCTTAGGGTTTGAGATTTAGTGTATGAGGGATTTTGTAGCTTCCTGTGGCGGTATTGAGTTGCAGGTTTCAGATTGTAATCACTAGATAATAATAAAGACATTGGACTCACTGTTGGTGGATGTAGCCCAGGGATTGGGTGAACCACGTTAAATTTCTGTGTTATTGTGTTCTCTTCTGTGTGTTAATATTTGCACTTTTCTGCTTATTATTCTAACACCAAGGAGTATCAAAAGTTTTTCATGTTGAAAACATAGTGAATGCTAGGTCAAGTGATAAACTATTAATGATAAATCCTCTAACAAGGTCACACTTAACAGTGTGTTTGTAACCTTTAACAGGGTTGGCTCTTCACCGAGCTCACTTCAAAAGAGTAAAAATTTTGGGTTACTGATCCCAAGTGGTTTTTAGCCTAATAGGGTTTCCATGTTAAAAATCCATGTGTAAAATGTGTATATGGTTCATTTCTTTAATGTTTTGCTTTACACATTACTAAAACAGGATTGATCGGTAAACACTAAGTTATTTACTGTATTTTGGTAAAGGTTAAGAAAAGATAGACTGATATTCGGTAAAGCTTAAAGAAAGGATAAAAAGTATAAACATAAAGCATTATATACATGTTAGATTCACACAAGGCATACATCTTTTAGGACTAAAGATAACTACAGGTTTTATATTTATGGTATAAAGTTTTGGGTTGATTTATTAGATTAATTATTGAGGCCATTGATTCACCACCCCCCCCCCTCTCAGTTATTCTAACAATTGGTATTAGAGCTTGTGTGCTTAGAAAGGGAGTTTAAAGACTCAAGACAAAGATCACAAGATGAGCAAAAGGGATGTGCCTAAGTTGAACAAGGACAACTTTGCATCATGGAAAAGTAGGATAAGACTCCACGTATCAAGTATTGGAAATGATGTCACTCAATACTTAGATACTAAATTTGTGTTACATACTGAACCTCTGATAGTTGATCAATTGAGAGAAAAGCATGAACACAATTCTATGATGATAGAACTTGCTTCCTCACTCTCTGATGTTGAATTAGAAGATGTCAAATCATGCACCAATGCAAAGCAAATGTGGGACAAATTGAAGCTAGTACATGGAGGAGATAAGAATGTGTTGAGGGCTAAGGAAAAAATCCTAAGAGGAAGGTTTGATGACCTAAGAATTAAAGAAGGAGAAAACATCACTCAGTACAACTTTAGAATCAAAGAGGTTGTTAATGCTATTGGAGGAGTAGGAGATGTACTTGAAGAAAAAATAGTGTTACGTAAAATTCTAAGATCCTTACTGCCTATTTATGCTATTGGAGTATCTGCTATACAAGAAATAAGAGCAGTATAAAATAACAATGTTACTCTAGATAGTTTGATTGGTAGACCTATTTCATTTGAGATGAATAAATTTGACAATAATTTCTTACCAACTATTGAGTCTGCATTCAAATCTTCTTTAAAAATAAGTAAATCAAGTCATAAACACACTATGATAAATGATAGTGAAAGTAATAGTGATGACCAAGAACTTGATGAGATTGAAGCACTAATGGCTAGAAGATTTCACATAGGCAAAGGTAGATACAAAGGTAAATTACCATTGGTATGTTTTAATTGTAAAGAGATTGGACACTTTGATTCTAGATGTCCTAACAAAATAAAAGATGATAGAAGTAATGACAAAACTTATGAAAAGAAGTTTGATAGAGGTGATGACAAAGATTACCGAAGCAACCAACACTCTGACAAACGAGACAACCGAGACTACAAGGATAAAGGAAAGAAATCTTGTTACCTGGCTAAGAACAAAGATGGAAATACTGACATCGAGTCTAGTGAAGATATTGAGGTGGTATTTGTTTCTATGAAGGATGATTCAGATGAAGAGGAAAGGTAAGTTGAAACTGCACTCATATCTAAGGTTAGTAAGAATTATGTATGGATTATTAATAATGGTTGTACTCACCACATGACTGGAAATAAGGAAAATTTTGAAACTTTTGAATATTATAATGGTGGATCAGTAAGAATGGGTAATGAATCACCTTGTCCGGTTGAAGGTAAAGGAACCATAATGTTGAATAATCTGATCAGATGTGAAAATACATATTGGGTAAAAGGACTTAACTATAATCTATTGAGTGTTTCACAGTTGAATAACATAGGACACCGAGTTGCATTTGAGAACAAAAAGGCAAAGATCTTTAATGAATCAGGAAGGTTGATCAGAACTGGTGAACAGAAAAAGGTAACCTATTCTATCTTGATGATATTAACACCACTTATTTAATGGCTAGAAATGAAGACATATGGTTGTGGTATAAAAGGTTATGTCATGTGAATTTTGACAACATGGTTAGGATTAGAAATAAAAGGAAAGTAAGAGACTTACCGAGCATGTCAAAACCTGACTATGTCATGTGTAAGAATTGTCAAAAAGGTAAAATGATAAAGTCTATTTTCAAGAGAAAAACCTACACATCTAATGCTATTCTAGAGATATTCCATACTGACCTATGTGGACCCATGAGAACTAAGAGCTACTATGGTGATAGATACTTCATTCTAGTTGTAGATGATTATTCTAGAATGATGACTGTTATGTTCTTAAAGGAGAAATCAGAAGCATTCAATATGTTTAAATGGTATTAAGCTATAGTGGAAAAACAAAGTGGAAAGGAACTAAAATGTCTAACATTAGATAGAGGAGGAGAATTTATTTCTAATGAATTCACTAAAATTTTTAATGAGTGTGGAATTCAAAGACAAGTTTCTGCACCGAGAACACCACAACAAAATAAGATTGTTGAGAGAAGGAAAAGATCAATTGTTGATTGTGCCAAAACACTGATGATTGAGAAAGGCATCACAAAACTTTTTTGGAGAGAAGATGTTAGTACTACTGTCTATACATTAAACTGAGTTTAATTGAAGAAATACACCAATAAGACACCTTATGAGCTATGGTATGGATACACACCCAATGTAAGTTACTTCATAATTTTTGGAAGTCAATGTTATATTTTGAAAGATAATAGAAATGGAAATCTTGACTCCAAAGGTGAAGAAGGAATATTTATAGGTTATTCTACCAAAAGTAAGGCTTATAAGTGTCTTAACAAATCCTCTAACAAAATCATTCAAAGTGAAAATGTCAAAGTGGATGAATTTGCTGAGAAAAATGATGAGGAAAGAAGAAAGGAACGAGAAGACTAAAATAGGTTTGTTTTGAGTGAATAACCTAACACTTTGCATGAGCAACAGTGTATCGCTCCTGAGCGACAGAACAATGCACCCTAGCATCAGGCTGCAAACACTGAAAATCAGGAAATTGCTCACAATGATATACCAAGCGATGAAGATCAAAATGAAGGTCAAGATGATGATTAGAATGATGAACAAAGAGCTGAACCGGTACTTGCCAAGTATGTCAGAAGAAACCATCCACAAAACTAGATCATAGGAGACAAAATGGCTGGAATGAGAACAAGAAGTAAGTCACTGAACACTAGATGTTTAATTTGTGATTTTGAGCCTAAATATGTCAATACTGCACTTGAAAATAAATAATGGGTCAGTGCTATGAATGAAGAGATAGAGCAGATTGAGAAGAAAAGAACATGGACATTGGTACCTAGACCGAATGACAAGAATGTCATTGGTACCAAATGGATATTCAGAAACAAGTTGAATGAGAATGGAGAAGTCACAAGGAACAAAGCAAGAGTAGTATGCAAGGGGTATGCACAAGAAAAAGGTATTAACTATGGAGAAACCTTTGCACCCATTTCTAGACTAGAAGGAGTAATCATTCTACTTGCTTATGCTTCTTACAAAGGATTCAAGGTATACCAAATGGATGTCAAATTTGCATTACTAAATTGAGTACTAGAAGAAGAGGTATACATTGAACAACCAGAAGGGTTTGTTGATCCTAACAAGATAAACATGGTTTGGAGACTACACAAAGCCTTGTATGGATTAAAACAAGCACCGAGGGCATGGTATGAAAGACTTCACTCCTATCTCATAAGTATTGGATTTGTAAAAGTAAGTGAAAACAGTAATTTGTATTTAAAAGAAGATACTAATGATAACATTTTGATTACTGAAATATTTCTTGATGATATCATATTTGGAGGTAATGATATGTTATACAAATCATTTGCTGATGAAATGAGCAAAGAGTTTGAAATGTCAATGTTTGGAGAAATCAAGTTCTTTCTTGGTCTACAAATTCTTCAATAGGATGTAGGAATCTAAATCACACAATCCAAATACATCAAGGAAGTTGTGAAGATATTCAAGATGGAGGACTCCAAGCCAGTTGGAACACCTATGGAAAACGGATACAAGCTAACAAAGGAAGACAAGTCAACCAAGGTAAATGAGACCCTATATAGATCTATTATTGGAAAACTCATGTATGTTGTACCTAATAGACTAGGTATAGCACATGCAGTTGGAATAGTTGCAAGATTCTCTGCTAATCCCAAGGAATCACACATGACTTCTATCAAAAGAATACTAAGATATCTAAAGAATACCGAAGACTATGGTCTGTGATATAAAAGAGAAGGAAAATTTGAGCTTCAAGTCTATACAGCTATTGATTGGGCTGGAAACTTAGATGATAGAAAGAGCACAACATGAGGAGAATTCTTTATGGGTGACAGACTTGTCACATGGACAGGTAAGAAGCATGGATGCATCTCACAATCCACTGCAGAAGCAGAATATGTGGTTGCTGCTGCAAATTGCTCTAACATTGCATGGATCAAACAATTACTGGAAGGTATGAATATGAAAATTCTTGAACCAGTGATTATCTATTGTGATAATACAAGTGCTATCAACATTTAAAAGAACCCTGTCATGTATGCTAAGACAAAGCATATTGCTATCAAGTATCATTACTTAAGAGAACAAGTGCAAGAGAAAGAGGTGATACTGGAATATGTTCAATCCAAGGAACAATTAGCATACATATTCACAAATCCATTTCCAAAAGATACATTTGAGTACCTGAGGAAGAGACTAGAGGTCTGACCCTTGTCTATTGGTCTCTAAGATGACTAGGAGGCTGCATCAGCCTACACATTATCAGAAGATCATTCATGTTGATGCAAGAAAATAGATGGATTGCAAAGATATATCACTACACATCAAGGTACTTATCTGCACCGAACACCAGAGTTATTGTATTGCTGATGGAGAGGAAATTCAAGGAATATATTTTTAAAAAAGGGGGTAAATATAGTTTGGCATTGTTGTCAAAGGGAGAGATGTACTTATGGAGAGAAGTATTAAATGAAATATATTTCTCGAAAGGGAAAAGAGATATGAAATATCTAGCATAATAATCCAAAGAGAGATAAAATATCTATCCATCAAGGAGAGGAACAGTCAAAGGGAGAGAAAATGTCAGAGAAAGATTCAAAGAAACATCCATCTAAGGGATAGAATTGGAAAAGTTAACGTTGCATATCTATCTAGAAAAGGGAGAAGAGATTCTACAACAAAGGGAGAGACGGAATCAGAAGCTACTACATCTATCTCATGAAGGGATTGAAGAAATGAATAGAGTACTCTGCAAGAATCAAATCTAAGCTAGAAGAGCTTACCAAGAGTCAGACATTTGTATTGGTTATAGAAAAATAAGTTTGGTAGAGATTGATGAGATAGAGATATAACTGATATATTAGTAGTATGTATTATGTTGCCATAATGTATTAGTAGTATGTATTATGTTGCCATCAATACCAAAGTGAGAGATTGATGAACTATAAATGATTGAATGTTTGAAGATGACAAAGTTGATGATCACTGAGATGAAGAAAGTAAATGCAAGACATTAAATCAATTAATGTATTGTATTTTCATTGATGTCAACTTAATATGGTATGATTTATCATACACGTATTTTCACAACACTTAAAGATATGAAGAGACAAAGTTTTTGTCATTGGTAATAATGTACACCGAGTGACAGTAAACCTCAAGGGATAGTGAACCCTGAGCACAAAATTTCACAATATTGCCCGATGCACAGTGTTACCCGAGCAAGTGATACATGAGAAAACATTACCGAGCTAACTGTAGTTGTCACTAAACAGAACTAAAGTTAGTGCCCAAGATATCTACAGTAGTCATCGAGCACAAATGAAGTGTTGATCGACGGGAACTGAAGTTAGGAAAATGACAAAACAACTTAGCTGGCAGGAGCTAAAGATAGAGTTAACTGTTTGATTACTTTGTTTTCATCGATCAGTTAAAAGCTAAATGTAAGAAGGAGATTTAAAGCATGTTTTATTCCATAAAACAAGGAGATTTTTATGGATTAAAACTAAAGCATGCATGGCGAGCTTTACAGATCAAGAAGTGATCAACGAAGAAAACAAGAAGGACAAGAAACGGTGAAATCATGTCTATATAAAGAGACAAGTAATTCATTATATAAAAAAAAGGAATGCTAAAGAGAATTCTGGTGAATATAGAAGTCTTCATACATATCTGATCATACAAGCTGAAGAATAGAGCTAAATATTTCTGTAGACACTGAGCAACAAAGAAGCGACAACATTCACCGAGCATAAAGAAGTGGGGCAAAGGAATTGAAGAGAACATTGATCAGAAAGGTATTATGAGCTTATAATAGATCTGAACATCTGCAAGATTAATTTTTATTTATGAATAGATCATATACTGTTTAAGTTTAACCATTGATTCAGAAAATCTCTTAACAGAGTAGGATCTAACCATCCTTTGTATATTGAGATACATCCCAAGGAGTATCAAAAGGTTTTCATATTGACAACATAGTGAATACTAGGTCAAGTGATAAACTGTTAGTGATAAATCCTCTAACAAGGTCACACTTAACA
Organism: Thuja plicata; assembly: GCA_018584345.1. Taxonomy (NCBI): domain Eukaryota; kingdom Viridiplantae; phylum Streptophyta; class Pinopsida; order Cupressales; family Cupressaceae; genus Thuja; species Thuja plicata. The sequence continues at coordinate 1,353,610 of MU223702.1, read as the reverse complement.
GTGTGTTTGTAACCTTTAACAGGGTTGGCTCTTCACCGAACTCACTTTAGAAGAGTGAAAATTTTGGGTTACCTGTCCCAAGTGGTTTTTCCCCTAACAGGGTTTCCACGTTAAAAATCCATGTGTCAAATGTGTATATGGTTCATTGCTTTAATGTTTTACTTCACAAATTACTAAAACATGATTGATCAGTAAACACTAAGTTAATTACTATATTTTGGTAAAGGTTAAAGAAAGATATACTGATATTCGGTAAAGCTTAAGGAAAGGATAAAAAGTATAAACACCGAGCAGTATATACATGTTAGATTCACACAAGGCATACATCTTGTAGGACTGAAGATAACTAGAGGTTTTTTATTTGTGGTATAAATTTTTGGGTTGATTTATTGGATTAATTTTTTAGGTCACTGATTCACCCCCCCCCCCCTCTCAGTTATTCTAACAGNCACTGATTCCCCCCCCCCCCCCTCTCAGTTATTCTAACAGTAAAAGTTGTCGAGCAACTTTTGCAACTTTGCAAAGTTGCTTGACAACATTTTTGTCAAAAGATGGAAAACTGCCCAAAGTCATTTATGGGTCAGTTCAAACAATTGTAATAGGTCACCCAGATATATTTAAGAGTCTTTGAAATCATGTAATGAGGTTGGTTACCATTTAACACAAATTGACAAGTATTTGAAAGGAACAAATACAATATATCTCTGAGTTTTTGTTACAAGAATTGACCAATGGTTTGAATTGCTTTCTATTTCAATGTAATTAGGTTCTACTAGTCATTTTACTATTCTATTGAAGTAGGTTAGCTTATATATTTTTTTTTGTACATCTTATGTAAATAATCTTCATGTTATGTGTTCTCTGGACCAGAAAGGACTGTAAATAGAAAAAAATGATTCCCTAGGAAGTTCCAACTGTGGAAAGTATTTGTGCCTTGGAGGAATGAAAAAGGGGTCATTGTACATTAGTTTCCTTTTTGTTTTAGGTTCTGAGGTTGCAATGGATAATTTTGAGCTCTTTCCCTAGGCAAGCTTGGCTATAGCCCAGCTAGGGTCAATTGAGGAACAATGTGTTTCATTTGTAGCGTAGGATTGAGAAAAGTGATCCAATGCATGGAGGATGATCTTAGTAAGGTGAAAAAACTTTGTGAGCATTGGTGGAGGCTGGTGAATCTATTTCATCTATTTTTATGGAGATTTTCTACAATTAGGCCCTTTAGCCCTACTTTTAAGAACTCGGTCCCTAAAGGTTTTGAAGTACAGTATGGATGGCTTGAGGTCCCCTAACCATAAAATTCCTTTGTGTTTCCAAAAAAGGGCATCTAGATCCAAGATCAGTTTAGGGGTTTCTTTGTGAAGTTTTGGAGTTAATGCAGTTTAGGAGCCTAATTAGGGCTACAAGGAACTACTAAGCCCACTCCTTGAAATAAGGAATCTGATGAATGTATGGATGATCTATGGCTTTGAATCTTCAATAATAAAGTAATTACATAGAAGGAAGTGTGGTACCTACCCTGTAAGTGTTTTTGAGGTGTTTGAGTACTTGTGGTGGAATCTACCCTTGTAGGTTTAGTGTGGTATGAACTCATTATTGGTAGAGAGGTTCTTGGGGTGAAGGTTAAGTTAATCCAGTATTCTACCCTTAGGTTAGGGTTTGAGAAGAATCCCTATGTGTTCTAGAGAAGAAGCCTATAAGTGAGTCAAGATGACTCAGTATAAGAATATCCCTATCATATAGGACCCTCCTAGTCATCAGGGTTACACCTTTCTCTTCTTGATTGTTGTTCACTAAACTGGTGGACTCTTCATCAACAAATGATGTTCTCCTACTGGTCTCTTCTTTCTTGTTCAAGTTTCCTTGTTTGCATTCAAAGGCTCTATTCCCTTCTTCTCCACATTTGAAACAAGTGTCATTGAAATTCCTTCTCTCACCACCTCCTTGCCCTTCATTTTGATAGAAACACTTGTCATTCCTCCTATACCGATCGGTGTCCTTAACTTCAGGCTCATGTTTACTCTGATCTATAGTAGATCTACCTCTACCTCTTTGAAATCTTCCACCTATGTCTATTTTTCTTTTCTCATTCCTTCTATTCAGCTTCTCTTCAACCTTCAAGGCCCACTTGTAAGCCTCTTCCACACTCCTAATCTGCACTAGAATGACTTCATCTTGTATGGACATCCTCAAACCATTAAGGTAGTGGGAAAATTATTCAGCTTCATCATCTACATGACTAGATCTTATGTTCAAGTTGTAGAACTCCTTAGTATAACCCTTAACAATTAAATCCCTCTGGTTCAAGTTCTGCAACTTTCTAAACAAACTTACTTGATATTCCTCAACAAAAAAATTAGCTTTTAATTTGGTCACCATAATATCCCATGATTTGATCTTGTCTTTACCTCTTTGTTTTTGATCTTTCTGTAAATTTTCCCACCATAGGGATGCATGTCCTGTTAATCTCTAAGTTCTATTGATGATTAGTGACCAACACTTAGTCATTCACTTAGGCAGTTTTAGTTGGCTATCACTGTGGCCGAGCTAAAACTATGCAAGGCCGAGCAACATTGCCGAGCAGTTTTTAGTTTGCCTAGTTACATTGCCGAGCCGAGAAGGACATAGAGATGTTAAGTGCCAAGTGACAGAGAAGTCAAGTGCTGAGCAGAACAGTTTTTGTATACATGTCTGGAATGATATAAACTTTGAGGATAAGTGATCTGGCCGACTTGTATAAGCTTTTTGGGCCGACTTATGTATGCATTTAATATTCTTCTACGAAGTTATTTATGCATTTAATTATTTTATCCTATGCATGAACATTAATTATAATACCATCAAGGTATGGGTATTAGATCTTGATTGTTGATCTAGATCTTAATATCAGACTTGAACGGATATATTAAGATTTTCTTTGAAACCCTATTTTAGTAAGTGTGTGTAAGAAGAGCAGACGAAATGTGGTGACTGCATTTTGAATTGAAATGCACAGAGGGTTATTTTGTTAAGAAGTAGAGAACAAGAAGAGTGACAACACAATGAATAGTAGAGTAAAGTTATATCAGATTATGAGATCATAGAAGGTACTGGAAAGAGGAGATCTATCATCAACATCAGAGTGCATAACGAAGGATCAATACTTGAGACATTCTAATCATTGTATCAGGTGAAAATCTCTTAACATAGTGGTTCTAGAAGACCTTTCTTTATCTCCTAACAGAGTGCTTACTTTATTGTAATTTGAAGTCCTTTAACAGGGTAGATTGTAATGATCTTAAGCTCTTAACCAGGAAGACCTTTAATAGGGTAGATTACATTTTGTAACCTTAATAGGCACACTTTATTACTACAGTAGTGGAGAATTTTGTGGGTGTCATCCCCACCCCAGTTTTACCTATTTGGGTTTCTGGGTTACCAACTTATTGTGTTATTTATTTCATTGTGTGGATGCTATCTGAGATTACATTAGATTCATATATGTATGAATGTGGTTCAATTTGTTTTAAGTGTTTAAATTTGAAGATCTGATTCACCCCCCCTCTCAGTATCTTTCTTTCCCATTATTGTATTTCCAACAATTGGTATCAGAGCACAGTTCTCTAAAAAGGTCATAATCAGCTTGAGAATACAGATCTTGAGATGGAGATCTACAAGATGGGTAAAGTCGTTGAGAATCAAAAGATTGATATTCAACTAGCACTACAACAGCTTGAGACTGCAAGACATGAATTAAAGAATTCCTTGACTACAAGGAAAGATCTGGCCAAACAAATGAATGACACTCATTATCAGGAAGAGAACACCACAAATCTATTTCAAAATGGAGATTCTACTGAGAGCGATGCAGCAATAGGAGATCTACTAGAAAAGAACAGTGCACTATGTGAAGAAGTCAAAAACCTAAAAATGGAACAAGAAGCCCAATCAATAAGAATGTGTGAATTTGTTGAACAGAAAAAGAAAGCTGAAGATGACAAGGCTATGATAGAAGAAGAGAAGAGAATGATGACTACTAGACTTGATGAAAGAACACATGATGTACAAACTATGACAGTCAATCAAGTAGACATGGAAAATCAACTACTACTTGTGAATCAAGAGATCAGTAGGAAAGACTTGGAGATTGTTAATCTTAGATCTGAGAACAGTCAATTGAAAGATGAATTCAGATCTGAGAAAGAAATTAATAATAGAGTGAATGATCTGAGTGCTGCTATGAGCTACTTTGAATAGCTAGTGGAAGCATCAAGAAGACCTAAAGATTGTTCTGGATTAGGTCACACTGAACAACATACAACCACTAAAGATGGAAAATCATCTAAGACAGGTGAAAGAAGGTATGAAAAGCCAAGAAACAAAAAACTTGTTTGTCATCACTATGGAAAACCAGGTCATACAACAAACATTTGCAGAAGCAAGAATGGTAAGTCCAATCCGAAAACTAACTTTAATGGTTATTGCTTTAAATGTAATAAGTTTGGACATCAAGCACATGAATGTAAGACAAAGGCAAGAAAAACACCTGGACTCAATGATAATTGCTATAACTATCACAAATATGGTCATAGAGCTCAAGATTGTAGATCTAAAGGTAAACAACAGTGGACATCAAAGGTACAAGAGAAATCACCAAGAAAAGGCAATACTCACAATTGGGATTACAATACATGGCATATTTGTCATTACTGTGGTGATTATGGACATGTTCTATAAAAATGCATAAGGACACATTTTAGAGGAAAGTCTAAAAGTTGGATGAATGGAAGCCTAGTTTGTCACAGTTGTCTGAAAATTGGTCATACAAGGAAAGATTGCAAGACTAGGATACTTGCTCCTACTGTTGAGAAAATAAGGGAACATATGAACAAGACATGGGTCAAGAAATCTAAACCATGCAGCAGTGAAGCTCGTGAAGCTGAGGTCACCCAATCCAATGGATCAGGTGATCACATCATCACCAACTAAGAAAAAGAGGTATGTAAGGAACTGTATCTAAAACTCTTATCTTACATCAGTTCCTAAAATGAAATATACAAAAGTCCATATTTACATATGTTAAGATGCGCCAGGACATATTTTGAAGACAAATGCCGAGATGAGCCAATTGCACTATAGGTGCTAAGTACTATTCATGGAAACTAAAGCTGAGTTCTTTAGTGAGTGTCGCATTTTGTTGGCCGAGTAAGTTTTGTGAAGGCCGAGTTTAGTAAGCCGAGTGGGATGCAAGTTGTGTTAAAGCCGAGGACAGCTGGCCTGCACTAACTCAATGGGAAAAACATTTGTTGCTTACCTACCTTGACCTTTCAAAGTCTATAAAGGGTGAACAGTTGACACTTCATTTTTACCTTGCAATTTTTACTGTTTACGGAGTGATTGAAGTAATTTGCAGAATTGATCTTAACGGAGTTAGCATCAAAGACTTCATCAGCATGTTGTTGGCAATCCTAAGGTGAATAGTGTGAAGCATTACTTGCCGAGGTACTCTCTTTCTCATCTTTCAAACCCTAATTTCAAAATTATGGCTGCAAGTTCTTCCACACGAGCTAAGAGTATGGAGGCAGAACCAGAGCAAATTCAGTTAATATGGAGTGATGAATGTGAACCTCTCAACTTTCGAGCCGTTCCTAAAAGTGTGATTCAGAGTGATTTAACAGGAGCCCTCTCATCTATTCCACCCAAGGTACTTATGATCCATGATGTTTGATCGTGTTATATGGTTAAGATTGGTGAAGTAGGTGATAGTGAATTGAGGAAATCATACAGCAAATTGTGTGTCGATGGAGTTCTGAAGGCAAAATTCAAACATTTAGCCGAAAAAGGGTTGACACATGCCCTAGATTTTCCACCAGGTTTCAAAGATGAATGGATTAAGGTTATCCTTATCCGAGTTCATGACATGTGTATGTGGTTAGATAATGGACCAGTCAAGATCACCAAAAGCATGATTCATCGAGTGACTGGATATCCTGTAGTGAATGGGAAACGAACAATGAGGGATAACAACAAAGAAGAGATTACACTGAACACTGGAACCATATGGAATAACCAAGGTATGAATATCTCTACAATTACAGACCTAGAACTTGACTTTGGAGTAAGGGTAATAGCACACAAGTTCTATCAGTCAAGCAGATTGGATAGTGTTCCCTGTACAGTTGTTGATCAGGCATGGAAAATTGTCAAGAAGAATCATACATATGATCTTCCTGAGCTACATCAGACAAAATTAGCTGAGAACCTAGCATCAATCAGAAAGGCTAAGAGCTTATCATGTAAGTTTGGTTCCTTACTAGTCTGTATATTTTTCTACATTCAGGATATATTTCCTACACTGGGAAATATTGTTTGGAAAAAGGATAGACCCATAACAATTCAGATTAGTGAATGTATTGAGAAATTAGGAAGTAATTTCAATAGCATTATGGGGAGCTATTTTGTAGAATTCAAGAAGAGAATGAGATTAAGGACTAGAATTCCTAAGTCACTAGTGGAGAAGCATTATGAAGAAATTTATTTTCTAGTTGATGCAGATAATACTTATATCTAGGCAGTGACTCCTAGGATAACTTGCTTAGAACCATTTCCATATGAAATCAATATTGATGAAGCATCAGCTACCATCATTGCACTCCTAGATGAGGCAATTGATACTACAATAGAGAGATTTAGAAATTTTGATGAAGCTAAGGCTAAAATTTATAGAAGTTTGAATGAGGGAGCTATGGAGAGGAAAAGAAAGAAGATTGTGAAAAATATGAAGAAAATGGTTGGCTTAGGTAGTGATGAAGAACCTGAGGATGCACCTTTAGGCTTAACCACTGGACAAGGTGAGGATATTTCTACAGAGGAGGAAGTAAGTGCATCAGAAGAGGTTACTAAGAAAGCTAAGGGAAAAAGACCACCAATTGTCATAGTAACCAAGCCGAGCAAAGCCAAACCCAAGGTTACACCTCCTGCAGCTAATCGTCCAAGGACTAGAGCATCTACTGTTACTTCTCCAGTTGAAGTACAAAATAAAGTATATGGTAAGAGGAAAATTGTAGAAAGTAGTTCTGGAAAGGAAGCAAAGGTTGTTCCTAAGGCTGAGCCGAGCAAGCCCGAAAAGAGACCAAGAAGGAGATTAAATTTGGGGACAGATAGTGATGAGGAAAAGATAGAAACTGATGAACCCAGCAACATAACTACAACACAATTCAAGAAACCATCTAGTACTGATGAGGTATGTGACACTTTGAGGAATTCAACAGGGTTAGCAACTTTTAAGTTCATTAAGTATGAAAAGTTGAAAACTGCAGATAGGCACAAAGTATAGGAAGCACTATTGGATATGATGAGTACTTTCAAATTAACTCCTAAAGAGATAGGAAATCATGTGCCCAATGAAATTTATGATTTTCTGTCAAGCAAATGGGAATTTGCACTTGCCACAGAAAGACACATCAGGGAAGGAAGTCTAGCCCAGGTAATACCTGAGCTAACCTCAAAACAAAGAGCCAAATTCATTGAGAAATACAAGAGTAGGTTTGTTCCTAAACTCAGAGGATGTATTGTTCTGAAAAATCATATTGAAGGTTTAGTACACCAAAGCACAAGGATCTAGTCAGTTCTTATATTTGTATTTGTAGATTAGTTGTTTAAGTAATTCTACGTCAAGGAACCCTCGAGGAATGTTAATCATGTATGAGTTATATTTCATGTATGTCATGTACTTCATTGTGTTTCTTCCGCATTGTTATTAATATTGTTTGTAAACATTTTTAAAAAAAAAACATTCCATGAACTTAGTGTCGTGTTTAGGTTAATTTCTCCTGGGTTCCCTGGCGGGGCATTACACTTGGTATCAGAGCCCATGTTTCTACACTGGGAACTCTAGGAAAATTGTGTGCCCATTAGAATGGTTAGTAGTGCATGTTAGCACTTGTCTCCTCGTGTCTTGAGAGTCATTGTTTATGATCTCTTACTTTTATGTCTGGTTCTTCCCACTTGATTTGGGAAGTGATGTTTAGTCTTAGTTTCTATAGGTGGATACCTACTGAGGCTTGATTTGTGTTAGGATCTGTGATTGAAACTGTAGGGTCTCTAGTCTTATCGATGCCCATGAAGTTTGTAATCATCTATAGGAGCATTTTGATAGTGTATGTTGTATGTGATATGTTGTGGTGATGGAGTCCTAGGTTGAAGAACTCCATGTTGTGTGATTTCCTTCCCTTGAATGATGTGTGGTTCTTGAGTGACCTATTTCTTTTCCTCTTGAGTGTGATTTTATTGATCATGTATGATTAGACTTGCATGTTGTATTGAATAGACTTTGTTTGAATTATATGAAGGGTATGGTGTGAGTGTTATAATCAGCTCTGATGGAATATGATTGATATGGAAATTATAAAGTAAATTCTTGTTTGTTCATCACATCGTGCATTGTTTAGAATTATATATGTATCATTCACTAGGAGTGCATTAATGGATTTAGAAATGTACTCATCATTGTAGATTAAATTGGGTAAAGGACCTAAGTCCCCAAGTAAGATGTGCATTGCATCCTTAGTAGAATTCTTGTAACTCTTAATCTTGAAGATGTTAGAATTTATCATATTGTCGGTCTTGAGTGATTGTGTGCATACTCTAACGCATCTAATGTGAAAGATCTTGGATGTCGTGAAGTGATTACTCCCTTGAGTGTGGCTAACCCTAGTCACCTTGTTAAGTGAAATGTTTTTCTTTTATTGGTTATTAACTTTTGGTTGATTGATATCTTGTTGTGTAGTATGTGGTCAACACTAATTTCTTTTGAATTTTCTTATAACTGGATTAGTCACCCAAATCTCTTTCGTTGTTTAGTTTGTGGCATTAGTCCCAATTGATTTATTGTTGAAATGGTACCCTTTTATGAGTTAATGTTGAACTTTGGAAGTTCTCCCACTTGGGCTTTTTCTTAGTATTGTATGGTGGCTACTCTAAATGTTTGTGGTTGTTGACCATGTGTTGTGATAAGTATTGTTTCTATCATGTTCTTTATGGACCCCTGATAGTATGTGTAAGGGAGGAAATCGCAGAGATGGCACTGTATATTTATGTGAAACGAGATTCATTATGTAATTCATGTGTTTAAGTGAGTGTTGCATTAGGTAATGGTTGCATGAGATGTTCAAAATTTGTATTTGATACGAAATTGATGTGTCTTCTATGTTAAGATTTAGTATGTATGTATTTGATGATTGTGAAAGCATTAAAGATATATATTTATTTAGGAAATGTTAGATGATGAGTAAATGTTTAAGGTGA
>MU223702.1:1326010-1343463 GCA_018584345.1 Thuja plicata | reverse complement strand
TTTAATTGAATATTATTGCAATTAACTATTAAATATAGGGTATTTAATTAATTAAAAATTAAATTAAATACCTATGTTTAATTGAAAGTTTAATTAAAGTGCAATTATTGAATATTAGTATTTAATTGAAAATTAGAGTAAATAAGCTTTTATGCTTAGTTAAATAATTAAATATTTAGTTGCATGGATTATTGTGATGTAAATATTTAAGTTATTTAAATTTATATTTTATTAATTACATGTGCAAGATTTGGTTGAAAAATTATTTTCAAACTCAAGAGATCTCAACTTGAATTTAGGAGTCAAAGTTGAGTTGTGTAAGTAATTAGATATTTTAATTATTAATTGTTATTTTCTTTCAATTTTGGAGAGGAGTCCTTTTAGGAGTTAACTGAATGTGTTGTCATTAGAGTTTGTTTGATTAGGGGAAATGGATCCTCATTAGGGGGATTCTTCTCTCATTCTCTCATAACAGGTTTTGGGGAGCATTTTTGGAGAGCTTTAGTGTGTGCTTGGTTTTGGAGTATAATTTTGGAATTCTCCTTGCTTGGATTTTGCATTGTGTATTCTTCAACAGATATTGAGGTAGGGTCTTGTTCATATCAATTCTGATTTTTCGGATCCCTGTCTTCTATGCATCCGGAAAGCTAAGAATCATTTGTTTGGTCATTCCTTGCTTGATTATTTTGTGTATTTGAGGGTTTCAATTGGAAAATAAGTTTTTAGATCAATTCTGTGTTTTAATTCAAGCTTGCATGTCATATCTGTGCTTGTGGGCATAAAGGGGTTTCATTTTATAGCATTAAATGTAAAGGGTATTAGGGTTTCTAGTTTGAAATTATTATTGAAATATGTGTTTATGGAAACCTAGATCCCTAATTTTCAAAGAGAAATATATATTAATATAGTACAGAAGTGCTGTCAAAATTTCATTGGAAAATACCCCCTATAACTCCTAGAAAACAATAAATTTATTTGTTCTATAGTTCTAACTATAGTAAAGGAAAAATAAATGCTTGAAAATTAAAATCAATTTCTTATGAAAAAAATTAATTGTTTTCAAAAGACTAACCTCTCTGAAAAAAAAAATATACAGTGGTGGAAAATATTCACCAGTCACTTTTAAAATGAGGTAAAAGACAAAAAAAATAAGTCTTCTTTAACTTTCCGTTTTCAAAAATATTTATTTAATAAAAAAAAATTATTATTATATTCAATTACCTATGCTATTTGTTTTAGAAATTTTTTTTAAAAAAATTAAAAGTTAAAAGTTATGTGGGGAGGGGGCCACCACATCCCCTTTCCCCACGCACCCCCATTTCTAGCGCAGGCCTATGAGCCTAGATTAGCGTAGCTCCCTAAGAGTAGGGAGGGGACCACGTAGGTCACCACTCCCCACATAACTCCCCCTTTCCCTTTATGTAAGGAAAGCCTACGTAGGTTTTAAGGGGTTTGCTTTTAGTTTTTTTTTTTTTTTTTTAAGAAACTTAGTTTATCTTTGTTATAAAGTAGTTTTTAATATTTTATAATGTGTTTTAAATTTATTTATGTTTTTTTTAAGTTTTTGTAAATATTTTAGTATGTGATTTAATTTAATAGTTAGTTTAATTTAAATTAACTTTAGGTTTTGTTTAAATGTTAAATTGTAAATTAATTAATTTAATAATAATAATTATTATTATTATTATTATTATTATATATTATATTTAATAATATTTTAATTTGAATATTGATTTAATATGTTAGTGTTATAATAGTCATTTGAAAGAGAATTTATTAGAGGATCTACATTAATAAGCGAATGGTTTTCTTAATAAAGATTACATTGTATAAGGATTATTATTTGAATGTAATGGTGTTTTATGTTAGGAAATTTTATATGTTTTCTTAGGACATTTAGATTTTGTTTTAAACCTATTTATCAATAGAATCAAATATGAGATGGAAATGGATCCTAAATAGATATCTGGATTTAGTTGATTTGATTTGCATAATTAGGACGTTATAAGTTTGTTTGTTCCTACGTTGACATTATATTTGATTTTAATGCAGTTTGAATATGAATTATTGTACTATGATGTGCTTTGGGTGCGTGTTTATATGAATTGGATGTTTTCCTATGTTATCATGCTTTCGGGTATCTGTTGGGCTAGATGACCCTTAGGACATTAACCAAGGGTTTGGGAATTGTTATTTTGCATGGTATCTGTTGTGATGCTAATTTGTAATTTATGATGATGTTATAGTTCTGATTTCCTATACCCAACCTAATTATGTTAGAATGTGCCTTATGACTATATGAGGATACTATGGATGTGTTTGTGGTTATCAAGAACCTATGTGCTCCTGAATGGGCAGGATGCAATTTGTGGTTATGTATATTTTCAAGTCTTGATCTTGAACCTAGGTAGGTTAACTAAGTGTATAGAGGGGAAGTGGCTTGCAATGGGGGTTCAGGACCCTAAGTAGTTACTAGGTAAACTCATTGGCAAGTTACTTAATAAGTGGAAATATAATACATTAAAGGGGTTTAAAATGAATTAATAAGATGTATGAGTCTCTACCCATGCCTTGGATGCTGTCGCACGATAGGATGGGAGTTGGGATCCTTGTCTTCACGAAAGGATCACAGAGCCACATAATGTCACCTGGAGGCCAGGGTCAAGAGGTACTACTAGGGTTACCTTCAAAGTTGGACTTATGTGATGACACTTCCCTATATACAGCTTAGGTTATCCTACGTGTGTCATTTGTATCTGGTGTTGTTAGTATTCCTTGTTTTGGATTAGAGTGCTTCCAGGATCTTCCTTTGCATTGGAGTATGAGGTCATGTGTTCCTTGTTTTGTATTCTTGTTGTATACCCCGTGTGATGGGCCTGTTACTATCTCCTCAGCACGGTGGGAGTGGACCTTTGGTTCCACGTGGTCGGGTGGTAGTGATTCTTATTACCATTGAGATTCTGACGGATTCTTCTTCATGCTTGGATGTTCTTTGATGCAGTTCTATCATCTGATTTCTTTGGAGACTATATCAGTTTTATGAGTTGTATATTTGCACCATATGTTTATATTGGTTATCATCCTTTGGAGGATGCATTGTATTGTTTATTATGTATTATTACATACCCTGCAATTTGTGCAGTGGATGTTGAATAGGTAGTATACCTTATGGTATCAGTTGTATATGTAATCTTTATTATGAGATGTATGTTATTGGTTTCAGGCTATGTAACCTTTTATGTCAGTTCTTATATTTGTATTCGTAGATTGTTTAAGTAATTCTACGTCAAGGAACCCTCGAGGAATGTTAATCATGTATGAGTTGTATTTCATGTATGTCATGTACTTCATTGTGTTACTTCTGCATTGTTATTAATATTGTTTGTAAACATTTTTAAAAAAAATTATTCCGTGAACTTAGTGTCGTGTTTAGGTTAAGTTCTCCTAGGTTCCCTAGCGGGGCATTATAGTAGGTTTATTCCTAAACTCAGAGGCTATGTTGTTTTGAAAAATGATATTGAAGGTGTAGTACAACAAAGCACAAGGATCTGGAAGGAAATCTTTGGACTGATCATTCCAAAAGATAAGAAATCTGGTGAGGGGACATCCGAGCAAAAGACAAATCAAGTTGAAGTAAAGACTACCCCTGAGCCACATATAACTCAAGATCAAATTTCCATAGAACAAGACAAAACCAAAGATGCATTAGACTCAACTAATTCTGTTGATCTGACTGTAGACAGTCCTGTGGATTTTATAGTTGATGATCCAAGAAATTTGAATGCCGAGGAACAAGAGATGCCGAGTGGTAAAGACACTAATTTGCTTATTAAGGCAACTGATACTGAAGAAGGGAAGACCCTAGCATCTGATGAAATAATTAAAGTTGTCAATGATTAGAAAAGTGAAGAGAACCAGCAAACAAATGAACAAGAGATAACTTCACAGAATCCACCTATTTTAGAGGTTGTGAAAATAGTTTTAGATAGTGGAGTAGTGATAACAGATACTATTGATAAGCCTAAAGAAGAAGAGGCAATGCAAGTGTTGGTTGATCTACCACACTCTGCATCATCCACTCCCATTGGTCCTAAAACTGGGAATATGCCGAACCCCCAAACAATATTGACAGAATTAAAAGAGGCATTGGACATTGACACTGTCAAAGGAAAAGATATTATGTTGCCGAGCATAAGTTCTCTAGAGGTGAAGAAAAAGAAAATCTTGAAGAAGAAGTCTCAGACTCTAGATGTAACATTAGATGAAGTCATTGTGATTCCACAATGGGATCCCAATGAGTTATCTTTTGAACAAATAGGGACTCTTCAAGAATTACTTAAGAGGAAGAAGAGACAGGAATAGATGAAGATAGAACAAAAGAAAAAGCAGGTGTTGCATGACATCAAAGACATATTTGCAAAGGATTTTGACTTAGACGATGAAATGCCTCAAGCTCCAATCATTGATCAGCTAGTCAACATTGTACAGAAGGTAACTGACAAGGACATAGAAAGCAATGAAAAGCTTCTACAATGGTCCAGGAGAAGATTTGAGAGCAAATTTCTAGAGAAGATCTCAGAAGAGATTGCAACAAAATAGGTTGAACTTTCTATTATTGTAGGAAATTTAGAGAAAGTTACAGCTAATGTTTATTCTTTGTACAGAAAATTATGTGATGTTGAATTTTTCACAAAGGATAATCTACAGCTTGTTGAGAAGCTACAGTTAGATTTAAGATCAACTGATACTACTTTGGGTAAAGATACTACCTCTAGTTCTTTACATCTTAATAAGTTGATAAATGCACAACGGAGAATAGCCGAGCTTATGGCTAAAGATGGTCGAATAAGGGCCAAATTGATAACTATTCAGACAAGCCTGTTGCCTCACTTGGAGGTAATACAGAAGGAACTTTCAATTGCAAAGGAGTTATCACAGAGAAATGCAAATCTATCAACTGCAAAAAGTTTAGTGAGTCTAGCTGCCGAGCTAGAAATCAAATTGGAAGTTATGAAGATTGCAACGGAAAGCTGGGATACTACATTTGAGTCCACCTTATAGCTTCATAAACAATTTTTGGATAAGTACAACTTAACCCCACCAGCAATCAGTGACAAAAACAAGGGGGAAGATGGTAAGGAAATTGGAAAGGATACAGTATGATACATCAGTACAATACAGGTACAATTGTATATAATTTTTGGAGGCATGTAAACTTTTTTGAATGGATTATTCTGAGTATATTCCTAGGGGGAGTACTTAGTGTACTTAAGCAATATTTTGATGAAATGAACAGAAGTAATGATAAGTGTTTTTTCCACTAATATCAAAGGGGAAGATTGTTAATCTCTAAGTTCTATTGATGATTAGTGACCAACACTTAGTCATTCACTTAGGTAGTTTTAGTTGGCTATCACTGTGGCCGAGCTAAAACTATGCAAGACCGAGCAACATTGCCGAGCAATTTTCAGTTTGCCTAGTTACATTGCCGAGCCGAGTTACATTTCTGAGCCGAGAAGGACATAGAGATGTTAAGTGTCGAGTGACAGAGAAGTCAAGTGCCGAGCATAACATTTTTTGTATGCACGTCTGGAATGAAACAAACTTCGAGAATAAGTGATCTGGCCGACTTGTATAAGCTTTTTGGGCCGACTTATGTATGCATTTAATATTCTTCTATGGAGTTAGTTATGCATTTAATTGTTTTATCCTATGCATGAACATTAATTATAATACCATCAAGGTATGGGTATTATATCTTGATTGTTGATCTAGATCTTACAATCAGACTTGAACGGATATATTAAGATTTGCTTCGAAACCCTATTTTAGTAAGTGTGTGTAAGAAGAGCAGACAAAATGTGGTGACTGCATTTTGAAGTGAAATGCATAGAGGGTTATTTTGTTAAGAAGCAGAGATCAAGCAGAGTGACAACACATTGAACAGCAGAGTAAATTTATATCAGATTATGAGATCATAGAAGATACTGGAAAGAGGAGATCCATCATCAGCATCAGAGTGCATAACGAAGGATCAATAATTGAGACATTCTAATCATTTTATCAGGTGAAAATCTCTTAACATAGTGGTTCTAGCATACCTTTCTTTATCTCCTAATAGAGTCCTTACTTTATTGTAATTTGAAATCCTTTAACAGGGTAGATTGTAATGATCTTAAGCTCTTAACCGGGTAGACCTTTAACATGGTGGATTACATTTTGTAATCAACATTTGTAACCTTAACAGGTACACTTTATTACTGTAGTAGTGGAGAATTTTGTGGGTGTCATCCCCACCCCAGTTTTACCTATTTGGGTTTTTGGGTTACCAATTTATTATGTTATGTGTTATTTATTTCATTGTGTGGATGCTATCTAAGATTACATTAGATTCATATATGTATGAATATGGATCAGTTTGTTTTAAGTGTTTAAATTTGAAGATCTGATTCACCCCCCCTCTCAGTATCTTTCTTTCCCATTATTGTATTTCCAACATGTCCTTTCAACTTGGTACAAGCATACTTAACCTTCCTTTCTTCATTAGTCCCTTCAAGCTCAAAATACTTATCCATCTTTGTGATCCAATCTATCAACTCATCAACATCTAGGTTACAATGATAATGAGGTGGGTTGAAATGAGGTCTCCAATTAACATTAGTCAATTCCCTAATGAATCTTTCCTCTCCTTGATTCAACTCAGTTTTTTATTCCTGGTTATCACCTTCTACAACTTCATTATGATTTTGTTCATCTCCTTCTTCATCACTTTCATCTTCTATATTTTTTCCTCTCCTTTGGGATGTCTCTATTGCTTCTAATCTTGTAGATATTTTCCTCAAAAAAACCAAAACAGTTGGATCTACATGTCATGCTCCTCCTCTAGCATTTCTCTTGGCCATCTTCGCAATCCACATTCGTCGTAGGTTGGATCCTTTCAACAACCACCCCAAAAGAAAACCTAAAGGATGCAAAAACTTGCTATGATACCACTTGATGCAATCAAGGATGGAGAAACCCTAAGAGATCAATTCGCTCCTTTCATCCAATACAACACAATAGAAACAACAAGAACAATAAGCCAACAATGAGAAAATGAGAGATTGACCTTCAATTATGATCAGTAAATCAATTACAATAGATCTGCAACATGCAGTCTCACATGTCTGATTAGATCATAAATCTCTTAAAAAATCTAGCCAAGCTGCTCTAGATAATCTTATGAAATTTCTCTTATCCTATAGGAACAAGTTCATAAGCTTAAATAGAAATTACAATCATCGATCGATGTAGAAAAGATCACATTTTCCAAAAAATAAGAAAACGTGTTACAACAATTAGGCAAGGACCCAAAACAACTGTATCAACCTCCAATAAAAACAATAAGAGATGTGATCAAAAAAATAATTCAGCCTCAAACGTAAGACTGAGCTATCATGACCGTGCTAAAAAAACCAACCGGAAGATCGGGAAAAATTTGGAAACTCAACCTCCGATAGATAACATGAAGAACAGTACACTCCCACAGAGAAACTACAATAACTCTCATGTGATGAATCCAAATGAGGTGCGATCATAGAAAGTGATCTAACACAAAGCCATGAACACATAGCCATGATTTCAACCAACAAGAAAAAGTATAGATCTATCACCAAACCAACTAAAAACTGAAAGCAAATGTTTTTCGTTGACGCAAGATTGCTTAGATCCAAGGATTCTCCTACATCAAATTGATATAAGATTATTTTCTCTATGGATCGATAGAACATGTATATCTTAGTGGGAAAGTAAAGAAATCCAGTTCAAAAAAGAGACATAATGTTTATCTTCAATTGATTCCTTCTTATATTTTGATTATATATGAAGGATAAAAACCATATAATCTCAGCATTCATCTTAACATGTGGAATTATTTATTATATGAATGTTTCTTTGTACTACTCATGACATAAATAAAATTAAATGTAGTTTAAGATTATGCAGAGAGATTTACAAGAAGATTCCTAACATGAATAATAACATAAAACATATATACTTTTTTTATTTAAATGCAATCATAATTTACCTAGAATTAATTATATTTTGAATGGTTGTAAACATTTATTTTAATGGAATCACATTGTCAATCCTTTTCCTACATTAATAGAAAATACGACCTATCTCACAAGTGTCAAAATAATGTAATTAGGAAGGTGGTTTCGTATAAAAATAGGAACACAACAAGTATTTTCATCTAAGATTTAATATCTAATCTTAGTACATAGTTTCATAATTGTCCCCATAATTTTTACAATATCTTGATATGAAGTTACTAATTTTAATATATTCTAATAGTCTTGCATAAATTTTATGAATTATATTCTTAATCGTTATTTTTGAGTTATGTTCATATAATTTTAAATACAAAAAATCCCAAGATAAAATCCCTCAACCAATATTAGAGACTAGGTTGTAGCCTCTTTTGAATTTTTACAGAAACTAGTTAATCATATAATAAATACCATTTAGCCAACACATTTATCAACTACCTAGCCTTAGTCATTTGAACCTATTCCCATTTCCAATGAGATAATACAGCCAGTTCTCACCAGTCTCTATTATTTTATATTTACTAATTCAACCTATAGCCATTCCAAATAAATATGAGCTTATTCCCTTTCTAAAGTATCTAACAACCATAATTTTCCTACAATCATTTCTGACTTTTGATCATATCTCTTTAAAATGCCAAAATAACCTTCCTAACATTCCAAAGTATGTTATTCAATGATTTGTGTATCTAATAGCTCATTAAATACCATTAAAATCCATTAAATTTCATTAAATTGTATCCTAATTGATGTTTTTACTAATCATCCATTAATTAGAATACTGAAAAGACCATGATCATTTGGTCACAAATACTACCCACTACTATGAAAACCAACTAAACATCCATAATAAACAGGGTAAGGAATTTCAAAACCATAGAGAATAAACCTTCCACGAGAGGAAATAAGGAACAAATCTTGATAGCAGCACAACCACAAAGAAAAGAAAATCATGTCGTAGGTTAACCAAAAGTCTCCGAAAAACATAATGATGCATAAATTTGTTTCTGGGTTCGATTGTGTATGTTTTTTTAGCATCAATGTTTCGGATCACACTTCGTGACCCATCAAGAGAAAGATAGTATAGGATTTGAATAGTAAGAGAGTGAATGATTTGAATAGAAAAATATGATCCTGATGATGGATCATGGAGTGTGATCTGAAATGTTCATGCTAAAAAAAATTTGTATTTTTTGGGTAAAAAGAAGACCGACATTGTAAAACCCTAAAATGTCTTATTTTAGAGGTTGCCCTAAAATGCATGTTATAAGCGGCTGAGATGCATAATGCATTGTAATGTTGGTGTACTATTTTGTTGGATAATAAGAAAGGTTGGACGGCTATGTAGGTGGACGTAGCCCAGGTTTTGGGTGAGCCATGTTAAATATGTGTGTTATCTATGTTCAATTTTATTCTTCTTTTGTTTCTGCATATAACTGTTTATTCTTATACTATTCCAAATCTGCCAAACCCTAACACCAATTTCTCTATGCAACACAATGTATAGGGTTATATCCAAGGCTACAACTAAAAGACTCAAATCCATCCTTCCCTTCATTATTTCAGATGAGCAAGCAAAATTTATTCCTAGAAGATTTATCTTAGATAGATTCATTATTGCCTAGGAACCCATCCACTCTCTACGATTAACGAAAATAGTAGGTTTGATCATCAAACTTGACATTAATAAATCATATGACAATTTATACAAGAGGTTCTTATTAAAAAATTTGGAAGCCTTTGGGTTTAATAATATATGGTTGAATTGGATATTTGAGTGCATCTCTACAGTTAGATTCTCAATTCTTGTCAATGAGAATCCTGAATGTTTCTTTGAATCTTCTAGGGGCTTAAGACAAGGGGACCCATTGTCTTCATTTCTGTTCATTTTAATGGAAGAATCTTTGGTTAGATCTATTTCAAAAGCTACAAGGTGCAATAAGGTGTAGGGATTAAAATTTACTAGTTTCTTTCCCCCAATAACACATCAATAATTTGTTGATGACACTATGTTGTTTGGTTCAGTGAAAAGAAAGGAAGTGCTTCATTTTAAATAATTTCTTGATAAATATGCTACTGGAATTTTCCAAGAGGTAAACCCCTAGAAATCCAAGTTATTTTTCTTCAACACAGATAAAAAATAGAGAGGGAGATTTTTTCTATTTTGGATTTCAGCCAGGGCCAACTCCCTTGTACATACCTAGGAATCCCTCTATCTAAAGGTCATATAACATCCTCCTTAGGGGTGAGAGACTCCTCGTAGAAAAGCCACTAGCTCTCATGGGCTTGAAAACTCACTATGATTCAATCTGTTATTATAGCTATGCCTATCTAACTTTTCTCATGTATGGAATCGTCATATGGGGTCTCAGAAAAACTTAACCAAATTGTGAGAATTTTTTTGGAAAGGTACTTTAGACAAAGATAAGATATCACTGGTTTCTTGGGACAAAGTACACAAACCTAAACTAGAAGATGGTGTTGGGATTTGCATGCAAGCTATACAAAATTTAGTGTTGGGTGCTAAGATGGTATGGAAAATGCACAAAGACAAAAAATGGAAATGGGGTCTAATATTGCACAACATATATTTAAATTGACAGGGAAACAACGATATACTTAACTCTAGTAACCCTCCCCCTGGATCAAGAATCTGGAACTTTACATAGAAATGTAAACATATCATTACAGATTATATCTCTTGGGATATTCATGATGGATCACGAGCTTTATTCTGATTAGATTCATAGGCAAGATGATCGAGGCTTGATAGATTACAATTGGTCTTTAATATCAAGCAGTTTCTATTCAACATATGGGGCTATCAAGTGAGAGATTACTTGGAGCTCATAGGTACTGGGGTCTTTGGTGAATGGAGATGGAAATTTCTTTAAAACTTTGGTTTGGATACAAATGAAACTACCTCTCTTAAAGAAGAATTGAGTAAAATATATATTGCTAAGACTGGGTGAAGAAAAAATAATATGGAATGGATCAAAGCTCAAGACATACAATGTGAAATAGGGTTACTCTATTTTGTATTCATCTATAAGGAGACAAAGCACAAATCTTCCATTTTACATGTGCTAGAATAAATTCATCCTCCCTAAAGCAAGTATATTTTCTTGGGTTGCTTTACAAAGAAGGATCCTAATAGAAGACATTCTTAGAAGAATGGGCTTTCATCGGCCTTCAATTTGCAGACTATGTAAACAAGATGAAGAAACTAGAAAGGTCAAATTCCTATGGAATTCTCTTACTCGACTAGATGTTGGAAATGGATTTGTGTCAAATTAGGATGGCAGGGAGCTCTCGCTAAAGACATTTTGAGTCTTTTCCAAAGTTTGTTGATCATCAAGAAAATAGCAACCGTCCATTGTCTTTGGATCACTATTCCTTCCACTCTTCTGTGGGAATTATGGAAGGAGAGGAATAGAAGGCTATTCCAAGAAAAAGATATGAATATTGAATCATTCCAGAGTAAAGTAGAAGCAGTCATTATTCAAATTTTCAACAACAAATTAAGTATTTATGCCCCCAAAAAAACATTCTTCTCAGAATGGGATGGTATCATGATATTTAACAGGCATGGTCTCAAGGTTCCCAATTGGATTGGAAATGGAAATAAAATATGGATAGGAAATAGGTGCAATGGGAGAAACCACCTATAGTGTGGGTGAAACTCATTTTTGATGACACTTCAATAAGTAACCCTGATATCTTTGGCATAGGTTGCCTACTTAAAATTGGGAAGGCAAAACCATTCTTACAATTAACATATTAAGTTTGGAACCAACAAAAACCAAAATTAAAGGCATTGTTGCATGGGGCATCAATCATTAGTGGTGCAGGATCACCTAATTCAAAATTTGTGTTTTAATATGTAAATATGGATCTAGTGTCATGGACATGTTCATTTTAGTGTAATAAGGTCATTTATAAGGTCTTTTGTCATATTTTATGTTTGTGTTGATGGAAATGTCAAATTTTGTCATAAATAATGAAGTTTCACATGATGTATTCAGGGGAAGGAAATGCTTCCTTTGTTAGGGAAAAAATGAATAGATGAAACACAAAATAGGGTCACAGCCTCCCTTTTTTGACATGTAACTATTTTTTTTAAGATTAATAGAAATTTTACATATGCAGTTTATGGAGAAAAAAATATATTAGTAAAACAGTTTATAACTAAATTAATTCTAATATATTTTATTCGTATTTATCATTTCATAAAAATAATTAGAGATCAAGCACAAAATAGATTTAATGAAATAAAACCAAATCAAATATTCTCAACCATTGTGAGAGACTTGACCAGGAAGATTCTAAGCATAAGCATTTGTCAAGATAGGGAAGGTTTGATGGGTTGTAGATATGTGAAAAGCACAAAAACATGATAAATATTATTTATAATAAAGAGGAGGCATGCAATTAAATCGCAAACATGGTTTGTGGATCAGGAGTGGAAAATTTTAAGATCATTTATTCCCTCTAATCGATCCTCACAAGAAAGGGTTAATTTCATTCTTCAAAGTTTGCAGATTGCAGAGAAAATAAGACTAGGTGATTACATGTCTCTATTATGGTCTGATAAAGAAATGAAAGTCACAATCTTCTCTGCTATTTATCCAATATTTCAGAAAATCAGAATGAATGGTCTTCAAAATTGTGGAAAACCAGCAATAAGGGTAGCATGTTTAATCAAAAAATTTACCAAAATAGCAACACAATATGTGATGTACTGAAATAAAATAAAAAAAAGAAATCGCTACAGATACCTAATCAAATCTGCAGTTTGCTAACGCGTGTTTGATCCACTTCTGAAAGTGATATTGAATACTCAAACTTTTGTTTATCCCTATTGCATTCTACTAGAAATTGATATTTTTGAAAATGGAAATATTTGTGTTTCAAAACATCAATAAAAGAAAATATGTAAAATGCATAATCGATAGGATTGAATATTTAGGAGTATAAAGACCTTGTTGGTGGAGTGTATAAAGAAATTGGTGGTGGAGTGTATGTGAAAAGCACAAATACATGATAAATATTATTTATTTTCATTTTGTTCATTTCTTATTCAATAACATAGATAATTAATTATAATATCTTATTAGTAATTATCTTCTTTTTTAATAATTGTTTTTTGAAACATTAATAAAAGAAGATAATATTCAAAGATATTCTTATAAAAAGAAGAGAATAATAAAATATAAATTCACATACTTATCTTAGTAATAATATTTAAATATATATATTTTTAATTTTGTTAAGCAATGCAAAATCATTACAATCTTATCTACTAGCTAGGCATGGAATTTGATGGTCACCTTACCCGTCATTTGATTTTTTTTATGATGGTTTGGTCATTTTAATGTCTTTCATTTTACGTTTTAAGATAAATATTGATTGTCAATTTGCGAATGATTTATATTAAATTTTTTAAAATTTAAAAGATTCTAAATTATTTTAATAATATATAATAAACAATATAAAAAAATTGTGATAAAAAGAATATAAAATTAGAAAACAATTATAAATAAGTAATATATGCAAAATCTAAAATTAACTAATCAAGTTTGTAGGTTCATATGCTTTATTTTAAAAGGATTCTAAATTAATATAAATACATAATAACCAATATAGAAAGATGTAAAATACTATATTGTCTATAATAAATTTTTATAGTTTATTAATAATCTAAAGTGTCTATTTACAGTTTTATAAAAATATAGTTTGTCAATTCATATGGTCTAAAAAAATTCAAGGTGTCATATACGGTACAAAAGTGAAAAAAACAACCATTATGACCATCAAATTCCGGGCTTGCTACCAACATTAAAAAAATTTGATCGGTAATTTTATTAGTTTTTATCTTCTTTTTTTGAAACATTTAAAAACATAGAATATCCTAATAAAAGAAGATAATATTGAAAGATACTTTTATGAAAAGAAGAAATAATAAAATATATATGTTGGAATACGAGAAAGGTGTGTACTGAGAGGGGATGGGTGAATCAGTACCCTTAAAAACTTTCAAACAAATCTTTGTCATCAAATATTATGTTATAACTGACTGAGTAGATTGCATTCACCAAACATGTAGTGTCACTGTTGAAATGTAAACACATGTAATGTAAACAATAAACATACATGAAATTTAAGTACACATGACACTAGTATTTTGGTATCGCAGAAAACCCCTATTAGAAGGTAAAAACTGCGGTGGGGCTAAGACCCACAAAACTTCACTACTGCAGTAAATAAAGTTGCTTGTTAAAGCTTACAAAGATTGACCACTTCTGGTGACCTTACCCTGTTAGGTATAACAATAAGATCGATTAGATCTACCTTGTGTGAGGATTTAGCAACACAATGTGTGTGTGCACTTTGTTAAGAGATTTATATAAAGACGGTTAAGTCTACTCTATTAGGAGATTTTAGTATTGTTACAATTGTCAGAGTAACAAAGTTGTGTGATCTAAACAAATTACAATCTCTATATTGTGAATACATATCCTTTAAGTGCATATAAATCTATCTCCTTACTGTGAATGATAATACCTTCTGTAGTACTTGGTAGCCTTGCCTCTATTCTAAAAAATGAATATTGCAATGTAATCATTGTCCTAAAACCCATCTGATCTCTGGTGTCCATAGTATGGAAGCTACTTGATCATTACTTGATAAACATACATTACAAATTACATCGTAACATTACATATATCAAACTTCTTGACCTAATTAGGGTTTTAGAATATCTTACAAAACCTAAGATCAACGGTGTACAAAATTTACCATGATCATCTAAACATAGGAGATATAAACAATTAATGTTGTGAATTTATAATAATTTTATCCTCGATCATTGTAAACCTTTATGCAGCTCAGTAAAAATTTGTTACCTAGAGGCTAGATTGATGTGCCATTAAAAAAATTTATGTGACCGCTGGTTTACTCGGTAAATACTGTCTCTCAGTGCTCAGTGTTCTCATTGTATCTCGGTGTATACTGTGTGCTCGGTGTGCACTGATGCTTGGTAAAGTTTGTCTTCTCAATGATCACTGCACTTGGTTAACTCTGCGCATGATCAGTGCACTCGGTTAACTCTGCACTTCGCTAATCTTACCGACTAGTCTATCTGTGACTGTTACCGTCTCGGTATTTGAATACCTGAATACTAATGACAACCTTCAAAGCTCATTTGGAGTAACATTCTCCCCCTTTGGCATTAGTATCAAAAACTTTTATATGTATATGTAGTATACACACAGTAACTTATACATAGTGACTATACATGGTGACTCCCCCTTTGTACATACTCGGTATATGTATATGTCTCCCCCTTATTATACATATATACATATGTTTCCCCCTTTTTTGAAATTAATGACAAAAAGAATAAAATTACAACTTGTCAAAAATGTTAGGATGTGCCTTCTGGAGATTTTCCAATAGTTTCTCTTATTCCTCCTTTAGATGCTCAAGGGTCAAAATCTCTAGGTTGAGTTGAGCATGCATATCATATATGCTCTCTGTAACGGATAGCTTTAGGGTGGAAATCAAGTTCTTTGCCAATGTCACATGCATCTACATTATAACTAAATGTGGTAGTAACATAGCTTGTAGCTCGGTTACCTATTCTCTTATCTTGTCCTCTTCCTTCTTTAGATTAAGTATCAACCTCTATGTTCATAGAAGCTTGGTGTAATGCATTTGCAATGCATGTTGCTTGGTTGAAAGACTATTAGCACTATCTTTTAGATCTTCATTTGTTCACTAAGCTTGGTAGTGAAGTGATCTAATGTGCAGAACTTCTGTAGAATTGTAAGGGCTTCAGTTATAACACTTTCTAAACCGGTTACAAATTCTGACAGAGTTACCTTGTTTACTGCCACTGCTTGGCTGATCTTCTCAGCAACCTTGTACTGAATCTTCTTTTCTTCTCTCTTCTAATTTTTGCTCGGCATCAATGTCTAGACCATTTATTGCCTCGGTGAGAAGTGCAAGTTGATCAATGATGGCGGTTGATTCATTGATGATTGTGTCAAGAACAAATTTTTGTAAAATCTCCTTTGCAGCCTCTAGCACTTGTGCATTTTTATGTTCATGCCTCAGCTTATCTTGTGCTTCTTTTTGGGTGCATAATTCACCATATTTCCTAAGTGACTCAGGATCACAGTTGGGGATATCTATGATTTCATCTAAAGTTGCTACATCCTTTCTTCTTCTTCCCTTGGACACTCGATGAAGGAGATAGTGTTAGTGACAGTTGAGCCTTTTTCTAGGTTTCTTGCTTTGATGGCTCGGTGGGTGTGATGCCTTGTGAAGGTTCCTTGATAGCTAACCTGGTGTCAGTGGTAGGAGTGTCTATAGTCATTTCTTTTCTACCTTCACCTTTTTCTACAGCATCAATGGTTTCTTGAGGTGTATCACCTTGTGTTGTGGCTCCACTATGCTCGATCTCTTTACCTTGTGTATCACCCTTGTCTTCAGTTATGTTTGTGACCTGCTCGGGTGTTTGCTTGTGCTTCATTCTCAATGTCAATAGCTTGTACTAGAATGGGTAGATTACCTGGTACCATTGCTCAGGCGACCTCAGTTGTATCGATTTCATCTAAGGTCTCGGTAGCTCTGATTATCATTTCATCTTCTTTTGCCTTATCATCAGGATCACCTTTAGTTATATCTTCTATTATGATCTCTGCGTGACCTAGATTAGTCAACAGTTCAGGAATACCATCCAATAAATTATCAATAGTTGCATGATCAATATTTATTGGTTATGTGCTCAATCGATGTCCCTCGGTATCAACTGTAGATGCAATGTCCTTGATTTCCTTAGTTTCCTCAGTTGGATTCAGTAGATTGTTCCAAATCATGGTGCTCTCTTCATCTACTTCCTTTAAATTCCCTTGAAGTATATGTTGGAAACACTGAGAGGGGGGGGGGGGGGGNGAGGGGGGGGGGGGGTGAATCAGTGTTTGTCTTTTAATTACTTTTCAACAACTTAAACATAAATAAAACATACATAGAATGGAGCTTAACATAAGAACTCATAACACATGATATGATTACGGAGAAACCTTGATTAGAGGAAAACCCCGGTGGGAATTAGTACCCACAAATATTGTACTAGGTATAATGAACCTATTAAAGTTCCTTTGCCCTGTTAGAAGTAGTCTTTACAATATGAGTACAATGACCTGGTTAAAGGTTTGACCCTGTTAGGAGTATTTTACAAAACCCTATTAAAGGTATATGGCTCACTGCCTAGGCTCACTACCCAATAGGATGAAGGCTACAACCTTCTGAAAGTTGATATACACTATATCAAAAGTGAACTGTTGTGATGACACTGTT
>MU223702.1:1294524-1319955 GCA_018584345.1 Thuja plicata | reverse complement strand
TTCCTCTTACATAATAATCGACACTTGTAACATAACTTTACATTACATACTTATATGTTCATATCCGAATAGGCGCGACCCAAAACAAGACTCTAGTCGGCCCTAAAACAAAATACACAACGCTTCCAAACAAGTCAGCTTAAGTGTGTTTACTACAATGTTAATTACATCATTACAAACATATAACGAATGGCACTTAGCCATTACATTACAAAATAATTCACGCTGATCAAAATAGTAGTCGGCTTCCATGCTCTGTCTTCTAGACTGCTGGTCTGTTGATCTGTCTGTAACTTCGTCGTACTATTGTTCCATACTATGCGTGTCTGGATGTAGCATGTACACATGTCATACAATATATATATGAATGCGCATAAGCTCAATTGATCTCTCACATGTGCGCTAATATGCTAATCACTGAATATCTTTGTCTGCCTTGTTTTCCATACTTAGTCATTTTGTCTTTCATGACAAAAACTAAACATGACTTTGTTGCCATGATGACAACACAAAATGAGTCATGCATCCTCAAGAAGTCAACTTTCCAACAGTATATTCATTGTTCATTCTTTCTTGGGGATTTTATTTGCATATTGTTGTATTATATCATCAATTTGTTCTAATGTGCAATCAGCCTTAAGTAGAGTGAGATCTACCTCTCTCATTTGTTTCTCGGTATTAAGTGCATACGTCCATCAGGCTAATATTTTATCATATAATTCTTGTGGAATATAACTAGAAAATTCAACAAGGACTTGTTTGAAATTGATCATCTTACCTATGATAGCTTCTTCAAGTTTATCCTTATTCTCAGTAGTCAGATCTGCATAAGAGTGTACCTTAGGATGTCCTAACCTTCCGGTTGTCCTGATTGCTTCTGCAATTTCATCAATAGTCTTTGATACTTTGTTCTGCACAACCTTGAATTTATCAGTATTATCATCAGAATCATCCTTATCATCCTTATTCCTTACATACTTATTTCTCTGTCTTGGTGCAGTAGTCTTTGGTTTCCTTGTCTGATAAGTGAATTTAGGTGATGGCCTTGTAAGCTTTGCAACTCCTTTCTTCAAAGGTGGTGAATCTGTTGTCACCGATCATGATCGTGTCCTCGGTGGAGACTCATTCTTTATGCCTTTTCCCTTTTTGGCCTTAGGTTCCTCTACTTGTGCTTCATCAGACTCGGTGGCATCAACATCTTGTTCTGGTCCTTCATCTTCACCGATTGTAGTCTACTCCTTGGTATCATCAACTTATTTATCCAGTTCTTCATCAGTGATAGAAAATTTGTGTTTCAAGGTCTTAACAATCTTGGTCTTCTTCCTACCCATCTTTTCAACTTGAATTCCAATTGATATTTAGGTTTTAGCTTCCTCATATGTGCCAAATCTCATGGCATATTTGTCAACTGGTTCGTTAAGTAGCTTTTCTATAGCTTCAGAAGCTAAATCAATGTTAAGTTCATAATCCATCGGAGGTAGCTATGTTGTCCTCGGTTGTACTACCTTGATAAAAGTAGTGTCAGTATCAACTACAAAGCAGATGTCTTCCTTGTATTTCTCTACCAACTGCACTGGTATTATGGATCTCTTTTTTGTCCTAGCTTTGAACTTTGTAAAGTTGTCATTCATAACAGGTTCAAATTTTATGCCTAAACTTGTAATGAAGTCACCGATTTGCAGTGTAATCGGTCATTTTGTCTTCCATTTCACATTACCGATAGAGGGGAAAAAGTTTTATAGATAGAATAATGTACATAGCAGGAGAGACCCAAACTTACAAGTGTTAGATCGTGTTTATCGGATTGTTCTCATGTTCTCTTCAAGTTACCCCTACAATAGCTCGGCTAGGTCAAGTTCTAAACCCTTCTATACAATCTTGTAAGCAATATCAACAGCTCCACATGCAACGTTGTTAGGTCTTCTTGACTGGAAGATCTTGTATGCAATAACATACACACCAAACCTAAGTTTAGGATCACCGATGGTGTTGATCCGTAGACCTCTACCATCTCACTTGGCTCCTCTAAGATTTTCGATCTCGATTCTGGGTGGGTGCCTTAGGGATTTTGATTTATTTGATGTAGGATACCCTGTTACTGCATGTATCACATCTTTGCTTATCTTTTTTGGTTCATCTAGCCAAAGCTTTCCATGATGAACTCGACTCAATATAATGTGGATCCATTCGGTTTTGAATACTTTTGAGAAATTTAGGGCATTGGTTAACCCTTTGACCTCTAGATGTTTATGATCATCCTTCAGTTTACCATCTGTGCAAAGTGATTGGTATGTCTATATAAGCTCAAAATCCCCTATTTCACTGATCTTGCAGTGACTATATGCCCTAACATCATGAACTAATAGAACCCTAGGTGGTATTGCGGAGAACGCGCCTTTGTCATCGGGTTCAGTTGCAACCTGAGGATGTATCTCGTAATTCAGTTCTTTGCATGTAATATTCTTAACAAGAATTACCTTTTTCTCTTTATCCATCTTTGCCTTCATGGTTCTTAATGAGGATGCCATTGATTTCAAATTTAGGGCTTCCACAAAAGAACTCAAATAACTCGGTAAGTGCAAATACGTACTGCTCTAGCCTTTAACTAGTCGAAATGTTCTCAAAATCTCTATAAAATCCTTCATAGTGCTCTGCTATGAATTTGCTTTCAGTTTCTCTACTATGCTATGTGATCGTTGTGTGAACAAATGAGTTCACAACCCTCAAATTTATACCAAATAAATTTAGTCAGCGCAATAAATGCTCGTCACTGACCACTCGGTAGACAAACACAATAATCAGTTAATACTAACTATACTTTAGCTCAATGAGTATACCAAATGCTCGGTTGTCTCACACATATTCATCGACTGGCATTACTAACTTGGTACAGATTAACCGACTCAACTAGATCAAAGCAATCAAAAATATAATACTATAGTGCATCTTAATTCATGCTAATTTGGCATTTGTACAATGAATATAGGAACTAATGTAAGATATAGTTTTTCAGAACATAGTTCCATACCTACTTGTATTGCTTAGGTGGAGGTGGTGGAATCACCTAATCCATTAGATGAGGTGTCACCAACTATTGTGCTTGGTCCAGCATTGTCATTTGATACTCTCCTCCACATTTGATTTCTGATCCTCACAATTTCTTTGATTGTATTCCCATTTCCATAAATATCTATTCTGTCTGCACAATCTCTGCTTAAGTGACCCACCTTATGACAGTGTGAACAAGCCATACCAGAGTTTAACCAATTTCTAGACTTAGTTCTCCATTGTCTCATACAGTTTGTTGCTATATGTCCATATTTACCACATGTTGTGCAACTATCCCAAGTGTTATAATCTCAAGCAGAAGCATTACCATGTCTTCTCGGTTGATTTACATTTTCTTCTCCTTTAGATTTCCAGATTTGCTTTGTATTAGTCCTGCATGCTTGTGATGTATGACCATACATGTTGTAATTTTGACAATATTTATCCATGCAGGGTTTCTTCTGTGGTTTGTTCAGCTTAGCTCTGCATTCATGTGCTTGATGTCCATGCTTATTACAGTTATAGCAATTTTCATTAAATTTTGGAGAGTTTCTAGAAATGCCATTTTCTTTACTCCTACAAATGTTTGATGTGTGTCCTGGTTTTCCACAGTGATGGAAAGAGGGTTTCTTAGGCTTCAGATTTGAGTATACATTCCTTTGTTCAGCTTGAATTAATGATTCTCCTTGCTCGGTATACTCTAATCCAATATTGTTGTTCAGTCTTTTTTGATAGTTCAGACATTCGTCCATTCTCTTAGTACTGTCTCCAGATCTCTTAATCACTTCATTCTGTTGTTGTAGAATCTTTAATTCATTTCTTAGTTTTTCATTATGTTCTTTTAATACACCAATGTCTTCTAGTTTTCTAGCAAGCTCAATATTCACTCGGTTTGCCTCATGACTGATAGAAACCACTTGATTGGTGATCTCAAAGTAATGTTCAATAAGTCTCATTTTCTCAGATTCTTTTTCTTGTAACTTTTCAGTCATTTTCCTTTTGTCATCAACAACCATGTTTCTATCTTGTTCAACTTTCATTTGTTCAATGAGTTGTTGATTGCTCTCAGATAGCTTTGATATGATTCCTTCAAATGCATCAGATATGCTACCAGATTCAGATCCAGATGTGTCAAATGGGTCACGAATCTCTTCTTCCTGATAATCAGTCTCATGACAACGAAGTGCCATGTCCTTTCTCTTAATCAACATCTCCCTAAGTTTCTCATTGGCTTCTTTGTATTGTTTGACATAGATCTGCAGCTGTAACTTTTGATTTTCAATAGTTTTATCATGCGTATACCTTTCCATTGTAAGATATTTTCTCTTCAGTGATTAAACTTTCTAAACAAGAGAACTAGCTCTAATACCAATTGTTGGAATAATAGAAAGGTGTATACTAAGAGGGGAGGGGTGAAACAGTACCCTTAAAAACTTTCAAACAAATCTTTATAATCAAATATTCTGTTATAACCGACTGAGTAGATTGCATTCACCAAACATGTAATGTCACTGTTGAAATGTAAATGCATGTAATGTAAACAATAAACATACATGAAATTTAAGTACACATGACACTAGAATTTTGGTATCGCAGAAAACCCCTATTAGAAGGTAAAAATTGTGGTGGGGATGAGACCCACAAAACTTCACTACTGCAATAAATAGAGTAGCTTGTTAAAGCTTACAAAGATTGACCACTTCTGGTGACCTTACCCTATTAGGAATAACAAAAAGATTGATTAGATCTACCTCGTGTGAGGATTTAGCAACACAATGTATGTGTGCACTCTGTTAAGAGATTTATACAAAGATGGTTAAGTCTACTATGTTAGGAGATTTTAGTATTGTTACAATTGTCAGAGAGTAGCAAAGTTGTGTGATCTAAACAAATTACAATCTCTATATTGTGAATACAGATCCTTTAAGTGCATATAAATCTATCACCTTACTATAAATGATAATACCTTTTGTACTGCTCGGTAGCCTTGCCTCTATTCTGAAAACTGAATACTGCAATGTAATCCTTGTCCTAAAACCCTTGTCTGATCTTTGATGTCTGTAGTATGGCAGCTACTTGATCATTACTTGATCAACATACATTACAAATGACATCATAACATTACATATATCAAACTTCTTGACCTAATTAGGGTTTTAGAATATCTTACAAAACCTAAGATCAACGGTGTACAAAATTTACTTTGATCATCTAAACATATGAGATATAAACAATTAATGTTGTGAATCCGTAATTAATGTTCTCCTCGATCATTGTAAACTGTTATCTAGCTCGGCAAATTTTTTTTACCTAGATTGATGTGCCATTACAAACTTTTATGTGACCGCTGGTTTACTCGGTAAATACTATCTCTCGGTGCTCAGTGTTCTCTGTGTATCTCGGTGTATATTGTGTGCTCGGTGTACACTATTGCTCGGTAAAGTCTGTCTACGCAGTGATCACTGCACTCAGTTAACTCTATGCGTGATCAGTGCACTCGGTTAACTCTACACTTCGGTGATCTTACCGACTAGACTGTCTGTGACTCTGTTACCGACTGGGTATTTCATGAATCCCTGAATACTAATGACAACGTTCAAAGTTCATTTGGAATAACAATATATTTTTCCTTTTATACACATTATGTTTCTTAGTAATAATATTTAAATATACGAGCGGGAAGGCCTAAAAATGGCAGAGCTGTGCGAAAATTGTGGATATTCGCAAGCCAACAATAAGGAGGAAGTAAATCATTCACAAATAAGAGCCAATTGCAGAGAAGGAAAAAAAAATTCCCCTTGATTATATGCTGCCACTTACAGGGAAGGTGATGTGCAAACAATCGAAGTCACAGACGATGTATGCGAAGACATCAAATTCCTGGAAGATCTGGCCATCATCTGCAGACTTATCGGCCCAAGATCGGATAGAAGCACAATCCTAAAATGGATCGAAAAGACATGGAAAATGCCACATTTAACAAAAATTTTACCAAAGGGTTTCTTTACGGTGGTTTTCGCAAATGAAGGACGGAAAATCTTGCAAGGAGGCATTTGGATGATGGACTCAATTCCATTATACATCCAGAAATGGCACTAGAACTTTAATCCGCTCGAAACCAGTCCATATGCAAAATCGACTTGGATTCGCCTCAACATTTTAGCTATGGAATATTGGATGGAAGAAGCCCTTGAAAAAATTGGTTTAACTCTCAGTACCCTCATCGATATTGATGCCGGGGTGGCGAATGGGAACTCTTAGCTATATGTCAGTCTTCACATTGTTGCGATAAGGAAAATCCCACAAAAAATAAAATTAAGAGTTCATGGAGTGGATTGGGTCTAGACAATTGAGGTGGAGGAAGACAAATTTTATTGCTTTCATTGTGCCAAAAGAAATCATGCATCAAAAGAATGAAGATTACCAATATAAGATAAAAATATTTGGGCTTCAAAAAGAAAATCTAGATCGAAAAGGGTTACTTTGCCCGCATCTGCATGACAATCAAATTTTGATCCATGCCTTACTATTAACCACCAGGTGAGAATGGATCCACCAAATGGTGTAGAGAAATTTGTGCCTAGCCCACATAGGGAGGAAGGGATCACAAGGAATAAGGAGATTGAGGAATCACATGAAAATGGGCCAGATGTTAGTGAACAAACAAAGGAAAATTTAGAAGCGGAAGAGTTGGGTATATTTGATACAAGATGTATTAGCCAAATTGTGGCTACACTTCCTAGGAAAGGAAAAGGAATGAAGACTAATAAACAGAAGAGAGCAGAAGAGGTGGCATAAAAGGGGTTACTCAGTGTTGCTAAATTCCTGAATAGAAAATGTGCCAAAGGAGCCCATTGGTCCCTTGGAAAGCAATGAAAATCACTTTGTGGAATGTCAGGAAGGCCCCTGACAAGCGTCGGATGGTTTAACACCATCTTACTAAAATATCTAAGCAAGGTAGGAATGGATACCAGAGGATCCTTGGATGAATCTACACAATATGGGGTCAAAGAGGTTGTCGGTTAGTTATGTTGCATGTATAAATTTAATGGGAGATTAATCAGAGACAAAACTTTGAGCATAACTCCCGATATCTTCCTTCTTGTACATAAATCAAATATTATGAGAGAAGTGTAATGTGTATGGATCTGTTATGATCTAAGGATATGTAAAGTCAATATAATGTAAAATGTAATCAGATTGTTGTCCGAATGAAATTGTATATGAGGAAGTTTGTTCCCTCATCAATACCCCATAGCACATAAACAAGATGCATGCAAGAAAGTGATAGATTTATTTGTTTTCTTTTTCGGGGCAAGACCGGAGGTTTTCTCTGGTCGACTCTTTCCTTCCAGTGTCCTTCGTGAGTAGACATGTAAATAGGATGAATATTAATAAAATAATATTTAAATATACATATTTTTAATTTTTTAAACAATGTAAAATTATTACAATTGCTTTTGATCGGTAAAATTTATTTGGGAGGTTTTCCAACTAGAAAATTGATTTGAAAATGGTTTAACAGGAGAATGAGGTAGTTTTGAAACGTGAGACAAGTTTAATAGGTAATTGTGGATAGTGAAGTCCACAATATAAAGTCTATCAACTAATTATTAAAATAAATTCATTTTCTATACAATTTTTAAAATATCTTGTATTAAATTATGATGAAAAATATCCCTAATGATACATGGTAACCATACTAATTTATTAAAATGCATAAATATTTGAAATGTAAAATACCTAAGAAAATATTCTCATGACACCAAAATTCTAATATGAAAAATCAGCATTGATCTATTTCCTTATAGATTATTTCTCTTTAAAAAAAATTAAAATTTCATGTTTTAATTACCTTGCTAGCTAAGGTGGGACCACATCAAATTAAATGTAAATGAATTTGATAAAAAAAAAAACCTTGCCATACTTATGTCCTAAGGATAGAAAACATAGATGGAAAAAATGTATGCAGTGAGGTAAATAATTTTAAAATGCTATATAAAATAAATATTAAATTCAATATTATCATAAAAATTTCATTGACAAATGTATTTAATTTTCCATTTTTCATGTATTCTTTTTCAACAAAGAATTGATTCAAAACTTGAGTATATTATAGCCTCATTTTCTTATAACTTTATAGTTCAAATCCTCAAGAGTAAAAAAAAAAATCCTTATTTGTGGAAGGTGGGTAGCCAAAAGAAGCAATATTTAATAATTCTTCAAAATGTACTATAGTACATAACATGTCCATATTAGTCCATCTTATTATTTTTTTATAATTTGAGCATATTATAATGTACTCATGCTTTAGTTTTGATCAATCAACTATATTTGTTAGGTTTAGTAAACGCTTGAATTTATCAATAATAGGTTGGGCAATCAATTTGAGTGCCATTTAGATATGTTTGCTATAATTTTAAAAAAAAAGACAATCACGCTCTCTATTGGATTCATGTATTTTAGAAAAAAAAATCTTAAAAAACTTTATTATGACATAAGACTTTGTGTTAGCTCTCTATACTAATTATAAAACAAATATATGTTACAAGTGTGGTTGTCGTCGCACCAAAAGGTTGATCTGTTAATGCTCGATACAACCACTAGACTTATAGAATCCACAGGAGGCGGTTAGTCCCTTGTCACGAATCCTAAGGGGAGCGCTGGTCATTTTGCCAACAATCTCCCCCTCAGCGTTACCTGAGGGGATTCAAACCTGTGACCAAGCTCTGATACCACTTGTTACAAGTGTGGTTGTCGTTGAACCAAAAGATCGACCTAGTAATGCCCACTACAACCACTAGAGTTATAGAATCCACAGGATGCGGTTAGTCCCTTGTCACGAATCCCGAGAGGAGCGCTGACCATTTTGCCAACATAACTTAGTTACAATTTATAGAGATTATATTCAATAGTATTAACTTGATTCTTTCTTGGTAATATCTATAAAAATATTTTTAGTTAAAATTTATCTTATAATTTGAATAGATAAAAGCATGATTAGTGAAGGGATAACTTTTGTTAAGCTAAAAATATGTATCTTTAACAAATATTCATTAAAAATAGAAATAGTGGGACTTAATTTCCCATCATTCATGTTTTTGATTAAGGTAAAAATAAGTTTTGAAGGGACCCAAAGCCCTTTATATAGAAAGATTCTTACATAATCAAATAAAGCAATGAAACACTAGAAACAAAACTAAAACAAAAGGATTGCAATAGAGATAAAACTAGACAGAATGACAGCTAAGAACCAACAAAAAACTGTAGGAAATGGGCAGCAAGAAACTGAGAGCGAGGGGTGAATCAGTTGCTACAAAATACTTAAAATTTAAAACCCTTACATCCTTCAACCATAAAACCCTTGATCACATAAACTGTTATAACTGATATGCAAAACGTAAAGCATGTAAACATAAATCAAAAAACATCAACACCACATAACACAAAGAATTTTATCATGGAAACCCAAAATAGGGTGAAAACCACGGTGGGACTAATACCCATAATAAGACTGATACCTTGTCAAAAGTATAGCTTATTACACTATGAGAAATGTAGTTGCATTTAGGCACACTGCCTAGAGTTCACTGCTCAATTTGCCTTGGGCACCCACCCTAAGGAAGTCACACTGACTTACAATTACAATCAAGAAGTCTCACTGACTTACAAACATTTTTTAGACACCAATATCATAATTCATGAACTGTATAGTAGCATCTCACTATGCCTCGGTCAGTTCCTTTTCAGTACAGTCAGATCTCTTGCTGCAATTCTTTCAGCCACACCACAGACAAGAAATTCAACCTTCGATAGATCTGTAAAAATGGATCACTAGCATACACTAGCTTCCACAATCTCAAAAATACTAGTGCATACACGCAACACATCAATCAAACCCTAATTCACCATATTGATCAATAACTAGGTCATTAAAAACCTAATCCCTAACCATCCCTCTCTCAGTGCCAAAATCAACCATCAGGACCTCTATGCACTTTCCAAACATCCCCTAGATCCATTAATAAAATCTTGAGATCGTGATCATAACCCTAAAGCATTTTACTAATCTCTTATAAACCGTTTTATAATCTTTCCTTAACATGTTGGCTAAGATCACAAAAACATAACTTATATTCATTGAACTTGGTCACTTTGATTAATGTAAACTGCCAACTCATTAGACACATAATCCTAGATCATCCTAAGGCATTGTTAAGCTCAAACAAACAAACAAATCCATTGCACCCATCGGATCTATCAACATCTTATGATAAACTTTCAAAAATACTTTCATCCTCCGCTAAAATACTTGTAACTGTCTTGCAGATCATTAAAATCACAAACCCTTTGAATGGTAGACACATTTTTATGTCCTTAACACATTCTCAGCTATGCAACCAAAGTTCTCATCTACAACATGTGCGCAAAATCAATCTCTGCAACTCTGTAATACCGACAATCAACAAAATAACCAGTCTTCATCTGTGACACCATAACTTGATGAAATCATCATGTCGGTAACTCAAACTTGACATGAAGTATGTAGACAACCTCTACATCATCTCATGAGGTGCGCGACTTCTCATCTTCAGTAACATTCTTATTCTAGAAGCTAGATCTGAAGCATAAAGTATCTTATACTTTGATAAATGCAATGCCCTTTGAACGTAATCACAAGTGTTGATGCAATAGCTTGACTCCGCACAAAAACGTAAAAGGAAATCATATGGAGGTTGTTGATATGAAGTAGAAGCTAGATCTGAAGCATAAAGTGTCTTATACTTTGATAAATGTAATGTCCTTTGAATGTAATCACAAGTGTTGATGCAATAGCTTGACTCCGCACAAAAACCTAAAAGGAAATCATATGAAGGTTGTTGAAGCTTGCCACAATTCTTGATGAAGAAAAAAAATGCTTTGAATGCTTGAAAACTTATATAATTGGATGCTTGAAGATTTGGATGCTTGAATGCTTGTGGATGATTATGCTATGATCTTCTTCTTTGGTGGTGGTCTCCTCTACTTGGCCTTCAATGACAGAGAGAAGCTTGCTACAATAGGGAAGATTGCCTTGGAAATGCCTTGGATGCTTAAAATCTACCTTAGAATGTTTGAGTTATGAAATTGTAGTAAAGAGCTTGAATTCAACTTGAGCTTATGATGTGCTATCCAAATGAGATGAGGTAGGTTGCTTATATACCCTTCACAAATATTTTGGAGCTCAAAACTCGAAGAAAGCCTACGAGAGTTTGAATTTCCCACTCAACCATCAAGATTGTTACACAGTTCAAATTTTGGGGCAAATATTAGGGAATAGGCTAACTGGGTCGCTTCGTTCCCGAGAATAGGTCGATATGCCTATTCCCTCCAAAAAGCATCAAAATTCAGACCATGGGTCCAAATTGTGGAGGGGATGCTGGAATGGAAAGTCGAATCAGGACTAGAGTACTGGAAATTAATGCAGAAGCTCATACATCCTAAAATAGGTCCTAGCTAAATGAGGAATTACATAGTGATGCAATTCTAGGATGTTACAAATATAAATGAAGCCTTCTTAAAAAGATAGAACCTCTCCAAGAGCCAAGATGTCCAAATAATCAATCAAAATGCATTATTTGAGAAAAAAAATGAATAAAATTTACCTAGGGCTAAATCTGTAGAAAGTGCATGGACACAATGATAAAACTTCTCAATACCTTTTCAATGTCGTAAGAACAACAAAATTGGAGATCTAGACAAAAAAGTTATGACCTCAAAAGTCCTATAAGGATATTTGACTTTAAACAACAATAAAATTCATTAAGAAGCAAAAATCTCATAATGAGACCTCCACCATTGGAAAGTGTTCAAAACTAGCTTTCTAATTATACCTTATTTGTCAAAATTTGATATCTAAGTTAGAGATTTGACTTTAAACAACAATAAAACTCATTAAGAAGCAAAAATCTCATAATGATACCTACACCATTGGAAAGTGTTCAAAACCAACTTTCTTATGATACCTCATTCGTCAAAATCTAATATCTAAGTCACAAGTCATGGCTTCCAAAAGAAGATTGCCAAACTAAGGTTCAAGGGGCCAAATTAAGCCCACTAGGAGTTGGCGGCTAGGCACTTTAATGATTAGGAGCTAACATAGAAGGGCTAAGCATTATTAACAATCATTTGGTCGTCAAATTTGATCTTGTTGCATAAAAATTAAAAAATCGCTAAAAAAAAATTTCACCAAAATATTAAGTGTTATATATGAAAAAGGAGTTTTGGGGCCTTTTGGTTTCAATAGTGAGATTATTTTTACACCAAAATGTACCTAGATACAGCTCTTGCTCAAATCACCCTCAAATATGAAGAGTTCATAAAATTGGAGCTCTGATAGCTCACACACCTCAAGATCGCCTGCAAAAGAAAGATAATCTTCCACAAAAGAGAATGGTTGCAAAATTGCTTGCTATGATTAAGGATGCCAACAATGTACAATGATCAAGGACCAAATGAAAGTACATGTTTATATGATCTACACCTCAAATCAAATGAAGAACTTACAATATTATGACACAAAGTGTATAAGGGCCTTACTTATATAAGCAAGGATGAGAGATATGATTAGAAAAGATAATAACATGTGCCTTAATCCTATAACTTGAGATAACTAATATAAACAAATATTAAATCACCTAAAACACAATAAGTAAATGAGATAAGATCCAACTAACAACTAAGACTTCTAGAAATATTCCTAGGACCCAAGTAATTATGGGAAGAGGACCTCCTAGTGAACTAGTTAAGTAAAACACCTAATTCACTCCAACAAAAAACACTTTTGAAACTACCTACAAAATTGTTGCTACAACCTATAATGACAAAAAATTGAACACTAGAACTGCATTGCAATGACAATTTGATGTTCAAGGTGGTGAATCCATTGCATATTAATAGGAAAGGCACGTGAGGTTTTACTTTTCATTTTACTTTGATACAAGTCAACTTTCAAAATTATGCACCTTTCCTTCCATTAATAGCCATTTAAAATAAATGAGGCATACAATTTTTACTGTTTGATTCACTTAGGATGAATACGAGTTCACAAGCATGTGCCTCCCCTTCCACCACCTAAAATATCATATGCATGCAACTTATACTTCACAACAACTTAATATACATCAAGTACCCAAAAAGGTGGTGTACTTTCACCTAAATGACAACCTACCTCATGGGCATGCAATTTAAACCTCCATGTCACTTATCATGTTTGAAATGACTCAGACATGCAGTTTCTCATTCTAATCACCAAATGTGCTACAAGCACACACCTTGAGATATTCCATCACTTTGAAAAGCATCAGTTGTGTCAAACACACTTCAAAATCCTTGCCACTCAAGTTAACCTACACAACACTAAAAGAGGTGATCATGATTGGATTTGCCACTTAAGTTGCAATGCTTACTTCCAGACATGCATTTCCCCTCTACATTATCAATTGAGAACTTGACTAATAACTTAGGTGTGATTCACAAAAATTCTGATGGCTTAGTAGAAAATAGCGAGATAGCTTAAGTGCCCCTTCATTATTTCATGTTTATGAATACAACATCATCAAAAAACAAACATGATGGCAACCATTTTTTTCTTACCGAATGAGTAGACAATCATTGGAAACAAGAAACACAACAAGGGCTGCGTAGGCGCAGCTGGAGTCCCTGCCTAATGTTTGAAGTAGTTGCAGAGTGTTTGGCAAGCTTGTTCCGGATGATAGACTGCAGTTTCATCAACAATTGTGTATGAAGAAACTTTGTTCAAAAGGTGGTTATTATGCCAGATTCGCGGATGGAGAGTGACCAACTCAACAAATGGCTTATGTGCATAGTACAGATTAAGGAGAACAAATAGGGTGGAATAGTGCAAAATAATGTTGTAATGTCCCCTTTTATAATGTTGTAATGGGAGGCACGGGCAAGACAACAAGCAACAAACTTGGTCAATTCTTAACCTAGACTGAATAATGGAGATACAAGACCCACTATTAATGTTGTAACTAGAGGAGGGACCCAGACTGGAGTGGATGCTACTGATGTGGTTCCTGGAAAAATGACAAAAGTTGGACCAGGCTCAATTTTAGGCGTTACAACAAAAGGCCTTTTTGTAGGATGCTAATAGAAATGTCACCACACTCAAGCTTGACCATTCACTTTAACATTCTCTTGAAAATTAAATAAAATAGAACAATGATATATGCCAACAGATTAATAGTGCTTAGTTTACAAGGTAACAAATCTCAATGCCGCTGGAACATGTATTTGCTGCTATGAAATATTATTTTGAGTTCAGTGCTAATAGGTATCCTTAACAAAGGATGGATTTGGTTTATAATTGTTCAGAAGAAAAGTAAAGCATATATTACTTCAACTTCCTCAAGTTAATTACACGGTCATAATCTGGCACATATAAAAGGAATTCAGATGCAAAATTTAGAGTAGAACAAATCTTGAATTTGGCAAATAGAAAAAGAAAAATCTATAGTAAAACAAATCTAGGATTTGGCACATAGAAAAAGCAAAATCTAAAGTAAAACCAACCTGGCACATAGAAAAGGAAATCCCAATTGACAAAGCATCACAAATCAAACCCCTTCATTAATCACTCAGAAATCTACACAGTAACTAAAGTAATCAATCATAAATCTTGATAAAGACAACCCCAACTGCCATATAAATCTCCCCAACAAGCTATATATGCTTTCCAATTTCAAATCATTTAAAAGTAGTACGAGATCTGAATGAAAGCTAAAATGCATTGTTTGATGAATGTGGAGAATTTTGTTGTTGCTGATATTGATGACATTTTTCATTTTTGTTCTCAGACCACTTAGGAAGTTTTGTTAATGGATACACAACAATAATTTTAAGTGAAATGAATTACTAAGCAAGTTTGGTGGTTACTACTTTTTTCCCTTTGGAAGGTTCCCACCATGGAAATTAAGGGATTAGTAAACTGTGCACAAACAGAATGTGTGATGTATCATAGCTGTGATTTTGGTCTTCTGATACAAAATCAACTGACTCTAGTTTATATGAATGCCAAATTTCTCTCTTAATAAGGCTTGTCCCAGAGAGGATAAACAGTTGAATTCTGCATGCTGAGATTTTCCCAAATCATGTTTAATGTAGTGCTATGCAACAAAAATGGATAGATTGTGGGATACGGCCCAAAAATTACAAAAGTGTGGTATAACAAAACAATAAGGAGGTAGTTATATCAAACAAAAATGATAGTGAAGTAGATTTCTACTTTTAGAAAAATTCTTGGTTTTAAACTACAACACCAAATGCCTTTATTGAAAACACATTGTATTTTTGAATCTCTTTGTATTGTTAGTTTCAAAACATGCATCTTTTGATTGAACATAATGTTCACCGAGAGGAGGCTAAGCCTCTTTGATTGCAATTGGCTGCTATTTTAAAAAAAAATATCAAATAATATTTTTAATTCCATCTGTTGTTTTATTTTATTGATTAGTGTGGGTCTTATAGGTGTCCACACCTATACAAAGAAGGCTATTATAAATAGGCATTTAAGCGAGAACCAGCTGAAAGGGCTTGCAAAAATAAACATCTAAAAGACAAAAACTGAGGTGGTAAAGTAAACAAATGAGGTAGACATCAAACGTCTAGCTAACCCCTGATTTTTGCCATGTGATCTCAAAACCATTTGAGATGTGGCCTTTCTAGATAAATTTCTTATTGGAAACAAGAGTCCAGGTATCCCTTAAGGCTAAAGATGGAGAGGCCCTTGTCCAAAGAATGATGCACCACCAAAGAGAGGCACAGAGGGAACAGACACATCAACCTCAAAAGGCACAATGTGATAGATGGGGATACAACAACCAGTTAAACAGAAGAAGAAGAATTTCATATGCACAGATTTGGGGAGAATCAATTGTATTGATTCCACAGTCCATTGCTATTTGTTATTTGAATTCCTCTGAGTGCAGCAAGAAGGACCACAAAATTATTTGTCTAATCCCTCGTCTCTTCATTCTAGCTGATTATGAAATATCTTTGAGCATCCCTGATGATTCCTCCAATTCTTTCTTTGTTAAGGTTGTAGTTTTATAAATTGCTAAATGATTCCGTAACTGTTTCAATCTCCTTGAAAAAAAATGTATTGATTGTACATGAAGAGAAGAGCATCATTTTTTTGTATGGTGGCTAGTGCACCAAAGTATTTTCTTGCAGTGTAACAAATTCTAATCGTATTACTGCAGACGAATGACGTGCAGTTAGGACGCATTGAGCATCATGTAAGTTTTCTTTACATGGGTTTGTGTGTTTTTTGAAATTGAAGATGAGGTGAGCAAATAGCAAGAATGGATTTTATTACCAAGAGGACGGACGAATCTTGCCTGGATCTGAATCATTCTCCGAAACGAAGTGGTGCTCCTGCTGCTGCCGTAGTCGAAATGAAACAACTGCTGCTGCCGTAGTCAAAATGAAACAATGGCGCCCGATTTTTTTACGAACAGCCCCCGGATCCAATTGAAACTTACCCTAACAGAGAATTGAAGGGAGGGACTAGAAAGAAAGAGGGAGAAAATTATATGATTAATGAGGGCAACAATGAGGATGACCGCATGTTGAGGCAAGGGCAAGAGCACAATAGCTGGCCTTTAAGGATAACATTGCCTTTAACAAATAACCTTCATGCTCCTGCTCCTGATTCGGCATGGAATATGTCTCAATCTCAAATTGATGCATCCAACAGTAGCACTGTAGGCAGCGAAAAATTAGGTTTCATCTCCTTCCATTTTGTTAGTGCAATCTTGTTAAATCAGGTCTTGTTTTGGATATGCGAGTGCCAGGGTATAGAACAAATAAAAAAGAATACCATATCCTGCCAATAACACCTGCCCTTGCAGTTTCCATGGCATGTATGCAAACTGTGGAAGCCTAGACCAGGCACATGACGCTGCTGCCTTCTCTTCCAATCGCCTAAAAACACACCACATGCAAAACATGTCAGCAGCGTGGACCCTCTGCAAAATGGCACTTGTTTATGGTTATAAACACCCGGCCACATTTTCCGTAATATTTGAATGAAGGAAAAAAAAAAATACTGGGGAAAATGCTGGCAACCAATGGGGAAAAAGGAATTTAAAGTTTTAATGTCACTTTAATAACGAAATTTCCTCAGACCATATGTTAAGCGGATGTTGCACGCTTCCCCAGAAACAAACTAATGCTAAAATTGTAATCGAAAACATTAGTCTCCTGTTAAGGGCAGGAACTAATAATACTCCTCACTACCATGCCTAACACATTGATAGACATATTCAATAAAACATGGATAAATGAGGTTCAAATGGCAAGCTTTGTAGGGATGTTTACTTGTCCTAGGCTTGGATGCTGAAATCTTTTTGCGTGGTGGTGTTGATCAGCATATTGTAGTACGTACATTATTTCTATGCCATTTATATCAGATATGTGATTATAGTTTTTGTCTCTTTCAATATTTACACAGTGCACAGTTCGTATGCCAATAAAAAAGATTTGGTATATCTAATGTCCAAATTGGAAGGTAATTTATTGAATCGGCTAGATTACTTTATGTCAATCATCAACTATATAACTTTGCAAATGCCATAATTATATTCTTATCCAAGAAGTTCTAATTCCTTTCTGTACATTTTTTTCCCATCCGCAATGCATTATGCTGTGTTTTCAATTATCCCTTACAAAAGCAAATAATTTTCAAACACGATACTATCAATCCTTTGATCACATCACGCCTTTGCATGCTTGATATTCAATCTGTTACACGTTGTCTAGCTCAAATAATTGATTCATTAAACATTTTTTAGCTCTTACTGCAAGAAGTTCAATGTGAAGTCTAAAGCACACTAATCTGTCTCGTTTTACTGCTCTTTGGCATCAACAAGAGAGAGCAGGCACCAGAAGGGGCGGGTCAGGGAATGTGGGCAGGAAGAAGATGTCATTTTGACCTTAAAGCAGGTAGCAGGCAACCTATATTGGG
Source organism: Thuja plicata (assembly GCA_018584345.1). NCBI lineage: Eukaryota > Viridiplantae > Streptophyta > Pinopsida > Cupressales > Cupressaceae > Thuja > Thuja plicata. Next base: position 1,301,876 of record MU223702.1, on the reverse strand, counting down.
TCACATCCAGGAACCCATATGATGAGTATGCTACTCTGGTTGATGAGTATGCTACTCTACTTGGTTAACATTTTCCAGAAATATTTTTTTTCCTAAATGCTAAACCCTCTCTTGATTGGAGAAAACCTTTCCGTTGAATGGTTTCCAAAAGATTTACAGCCTATGGTGAAACTTTGTGCATTATCTATTGTTTCATCGAGAAATGTTACAGCTCTTCCCATATTTACTCTCCTCTCTGAAAATGGAGTACTTTCAATATCCTCAACAGCCGCTTCCCTCTGATGAATGCCCATTTGCTCCTCAAGTAAATGCTTGTATGTATCAGGATCCTGTTTGTTCCCTCTTTGCCAAAGAACGAACCCTCCCTCCAGTGTATGTTTATTCACTGCTGTATCTGTTTCCCCTACTCTAATATATGGTACATTCTCTATATCCAAGCCATCAGCAAATTCTGCCTGATTGGATTGTGCGTCATTTGAAATGTGAAAATGAGTGTATGGCCCTACACCTGCACACATGCACCACATTTGTAAATAAATATGTAATACCATCTGATTTTCTTTAAAAGAACAAGAGTCAACTACTGAAGAGAGTAAAACAAAAATCCAGCAAGTTTATATCTATCCAAAATTCAAATAAACAGTATAATATATTGTACTTGTTCTATTTCATTTCAATCTTGATATCAAGACATTGAATAAATTTGATATCAAGGCAATCAAGAAGAAAACATTTAGTTGATTTCAGATTTGCCCATGCAACAAGCAGGAAACTAAGCTCAATCTTCTGACCTAGGAAATCCAGGTCACACTGTCGATATGATCAATTGTGAAAAAAAAATCTCGGAAGACTATATAGCACAGATTTCCAGGTAGACTAGCATGAAACTTATGGGTCCTGCTAGAATAGCATTACCAGTGAATTGTCTTGAATCGCAGCAACAGATACCAACATGTATGAGGTTCTACACAAACATTAAGCCAATGAACTTTGCGATTCTGAATTTCTCAGGTAAACAACCTCACTAAGCAAACATTACAGTGTAGCAAAGGATGTTATTTTGATGTTAACTGTCAAGCTGTATGTTTTCAATGCCAATTTTTCAAAACCAGTCTTTGGGGATATATTTATCTTTGAGCTTTCCAGGCAGTTGCGACTTGTTAGAATTGTAATGCTTCAAAAATTGGGTCAAATCAGAAAATTTAATTTTTAATAATTATGAACAGCTTAAGAATACCCTGACGATCTGAGAGCAATATGCCAGAAGTGTTATTGAGATTTATCTGTAACAAGATAAAATCATTTTATGCAACTATTGTAATAGTTTTATGTCCCAGTCCCTATGGCTTGTTCTTGGTCATTCGTGGACATAAATGTAATTTATTTATTTCTTATTTCAAATGATCAAAGATAAAGAAAATTATTTTGTTGAGAAATTTCTGATGACATTTGCATTCTAAGAGGCTAGTCCATAACAAACACCATATGCCAACAAGCTATTATTCTATTCATAATCCTCTACATGGAATTATCAAAATCCTGAATCAAAACAGATAACCAATTATCATAACCAAGGGACACAATAAATTCCAATGAAAAAAGACATGGTAGCATATTTGTCTTTTTCGTATCTATTGAAAATAGCATCTCTCACTTCCTTTAGACTTGAACTTCTAAATAATGTGTCTTCTCAATCATTGAAATTGAGAATTGCAGCTGCAGAAGTAGCAGTCATTAATGATGATAACATAGGCAAGAAATATATCGATGGCTTCCTAAACAACTATAAAGCCAATAGAATTGAAGCTAAAGCAGAAGAATCAAGACCTATGAAGCTGAACCAATGGTTTCTTACATATTTTTGTTCTCTCATTTCAATAGTTTATATGCCTTCCCAATGCTCTCCCGATTCAGCTGTTTTCCAAGCAATATTAATAAGCACATTCTTGGCTTTTTCCAAGGACTCAAATTTCGCTAACTTAGCATGTCATTCCTGGATTCACAACGTTTGTGTCTCTAGATTTTCTCTAACTATATGGGTTTGAATTTCAATTCATGACTGTTTTCTCATGAGGTTAGTTAATCCAGAACCTTGCTTGGTTGCTTCTTTATTACTAGCCTGCATGTCCTTCTTCCGTTGATTCTCCATTGCCTGAATTGCAAAAATCGTATCTAATTGATCTTGTTCACTATATCCTGTAGCTTCCTTATGTGCCTTGATTCAATCCATTTTTGCTCAACCTAGAGATTTTATGAATCATTATCACCTAGTATCTATGGATGTTGAAAGAAGCAGCTAATGTTATGGCTACTCTCCATAAGGGTCCAAGTGATGCAGGAGCATTCAGGGGTGTACAAGCAATCTTGCATCCTCCAAAAAAATATTTATTTAATTTTGTTCAAGTTAGGGGGAATAAATTTTAATGCAAGCTACTATTGGTCTCCATGTACCTAGGAAAGCATCTAAGGGATATTGGTCTCCGTGTACCTAGGAAAGCATCCAAGGGACATTGGGAGTTGAAATTATTTAATTTTGTCTAAAGGCAAATGTAAATTTTATGAGTGAGCAAGGGGAAAAGTCATGGAAAAATTGAGTGGAATGGACACCTTTTTAGGTGCCCACTTTGGAAAATTAAAGAGACACCCCCTTAGGCGCCCTCTTGGGGAAGTTGATGAGCCATCTATTGGCCATGTGTTGCTTTTATTGATAGTCACGTGTTGTAAATCAAAAGGGGCATGGGATTTCCAAGAGGCACAAGAGGACTATAAATTGGGGCTTGAGCTAGTTATTTATTCATCCAAAGTTGAGTGGATCATCCAGAGTGGAGTGGATCATATAGAGTTGAGTGATCATTCAAAGTCGAGAAGAATTTTCCTTCATTTGAAAGTTGAGTAGTAGTTCCAGCTTGGAGGAGTTGAAAAGCCCATGAGGCTAAGCACTGTAATTTCTGAATATTTGTGTTTCATTAATGGAAAAATCAGCTATTTCTATTCTGGCAATTTCTATTCAATTTATTTGTTATGCTATGCATGGATATTGGTGGAGTTACCCTTCATCAAGTGTAACAGAGCATGTGTTTGGTGTGTAAGGGGAGTACCCTTTATCAGTGGTTTCAGAGCATGTGTTTGGGTGTGTGAGGGAAGTTCACTAACTTAGCATGTCATTCTTGGATTCACGATGTTTGTGTCCATAGTTTTTCTCTAACTATATGGATTTGAATTTCAATTCATTGACTGTTTTCTCTTGTTGAAACTTTTGTTCAAGCAGGTTAGATAATCCACTTGTTTGCTTCTTTATTTTTTAGCCTTCATGTCCTTCACTTTAACTTTCCATTGATTCTCCAATGCCTGAAATACAAAAAATCATATCTAATCGATCTTGTTCATTATATCCTGCAGCTTCCTTCTGTGCCTTTATTCAATCCATTTGGCTGCTCAACCCAAAGATCTTATCAATCACCATCACCCAGCATCTGTGGTTGTTGAAAGAAGCAGCTAAAGTTATGGCTACTCTCCTTTAAGGGTCCAAGTATCATATACAAAGCTACAATAACTTCTGTGATGAAACCTGCAATACAAATCCTGCTCATTTCAAGAAATATTATTCAATTACACAAGGTTACATAAGACAGCTTGAATTCATTGAAGATTACACAAGACAGCCTGAAATCTGCAAAACAAATCCAATTAAAGTCCGAATGGTATTTGGTCCCATGTTAGCTTATTTAAAAGAGCATTGCAAAGCCAAAAAGGCATACCTTAGAGAAGCGTGAGACGCCATGTAACTCATTCAAAATATCAAAAATCTTAGGTTTTGGAAACTTGTTCCTGGCTGTGATTAGACTGAGCAGTCTATGGTCATTCCAGAGGCTAAAAGACACATCCTTCAACTACTCATGCAAGGAATGATGACCCTTATCTCCTTTCTTGAATAAATATTTCAACCTTCAATTTCTACGCATCCATACTTGTAAGAAATTACTATTGTGGAATCCTTCATAGGATCAAACTCAATTGCATATTACAGTCCTCTATGTGAAAGATGCCTCTAGCTCCTAAAAGACTACTATATACTCGTGGAGTAATTTTTGAATACCTAGTTTTGGGCTTTGTAATCAAAAGGATTGCATCCATGAAATACAAATGAACCATAAAACCAAAATGTCCTTTCTTTAGAAGTTTATTTATCTAGCTAAAGTCAACAATCTTGATTTCCTTTGTTAGTGAGGATTTGATCTTAAACTTACAAATACCGTGTTTGAATGAACGGAGCCTATCTTGATGCTGTTGGAACACGTTCCCAATGAATAAAACATTAAGCACCAAGAGCTCCATATGCACCATAAGAATTATCCTTGAAAGTACAATCATCCAATGTGAGCTCCATTTTACTTAAAATACCTAAACATGAATCTTTCCATAGCCTAGGTATAAACAAAAAGGTCATTGAACATATAAGTGGCCATTGTGAGCTCAATGTTATTATTTTTATTAAATGTTTCCTAATAAAAAAGCTTTGAGATGTATCTAGGTATGCACATCAGGGTTTATAGTGATTATCAAACCCTCCAAATCAATATGAAACAGTCTAAGACAACTCAAAAGGACCTCTTGTGTTCAGATGGCCAAAATTTTAATAATAATTGGAGAATTACAATAATAAAAAGCACATTTTCTAACTATAATAGGTGCACCTGAGTAGTCAAGTGCACTATTGAGATGCCAAGAGAGATTCCAAATTAGGTTTATATCACACTAGACTTGTTCTAAGTCCCCAAGACTTCTAACTAATTAATTGACCCTATTCCTAATAAATCTAGATCTAAATTTTCACAACTCAATCAAATCTAGAATTGTAAACTAAACTATCAAATATATAGTTTCTTACTTAATATGGTGATAGATATTACAAATTGTAGCTCTAAAATTGGTCCAAATTCAACTGTAATAAATACACCATCTCTTCATAAATGAGGGATGGGATAAATTACAAATCATCCCCTTGTATATCCTACTTCCTTCACTTCAACTAAATGAAGGATGAGAAACTCTGAAACTGATGTTAAAAGATGCATGGTATGACTGATGTTGAAGCTAAAATGATCTCATAAGTGTCAGCCAAGGCAAGAATGTCTCTACCAATTCAATTGATACAACCTATTGCTCCCCTATGAAATAATCTATACCTATCTCTTTATCTCAAAGGTAGGAGCAGAAGACTAAAAGTACTTATCTCACCACAAGGTTTTCTATTTTGAAATTGAATAAAAATGATGTTCAATGACTAAAGTAGAGATAAATGAATTAGCATTCACAATAGGTTAATTTGAAAAAGAAGCATTCCACAAACAATATGGAAGATGATGTGAAACCAAAGACAACAATCCTTAAAAGCATACTGTTGGCTAAATATTTTGCAAGTCACTAAGACTACAACTTGCAAAACGTGTGTTTTAGGCAGCAGTATGTGAGATTTCTCTCTCCTCTCAGCAATAGGGGAGGCTCCCTTCTTACCGCAGGTGGCTTCAAGTAGAATTGAACTGTAACACATACAGTTCACCTTGCAACAGTAATACCGGTGACTCGATGATTGACTTAAGAACAATCAAACAAGGCACCAGTTGATTTATCTAAAGATGAAGTGATACAATGAGCTCAAAGTCTCATGTCCTCACCTCAAATAAGTATTCTAATCTATTGTCCAATACTGAAGCCCAAAGTCTTCAGTCCTTGGAGTATATCAGCCACTAGTTTTTATAGTAACCCCGATTTCCTGAAGCACAAAGTCTTCAGAAAACTTGGATTAAAGATGCTCCGATGATATAAACAAAGAAACTATTCAATTTGAACAAGGATCAACAAATGCAACATAAGAATACATTCATTGATTTTCAAGACAACAACACAAAGTCTGTCAATCTCTATTCCTTTATTCAAATGCTTAACTCTCTTACAATGAAACACAAAGTTTTCAGAACTCAAGAGTTTTGCATATAGTTTATTTGCACAAACAAAAGATGAATCTTTACAATAAGCCCCCCTCCTTATATAGGAAAAGAAGAGAGAGGAAAGTGGAGAAGAAAAGGGGAAACCCTCAACCACTTTGACTTATTCAATGCTGCAGGACCTAATGTCCTTGCAACATGATTACATGAGACTACTGTGCACGTGATACTATCACATGCAATTACATATTTTCGTGTAATCTGTCAAAGATTCTACACTTTTACAAAATGCATAACAATAGCATCTAAGTGTCTGACAAGACACGACATCTATCTGCGTCATCCTCTGTTAGTTTTCTTGCTGCTACAAGACGCCTGATGAGTGATGTGTTCTGGTTGGGTGAAAACATCTTGAACCAGAATGTGAATCTCTATCCTTGATTGTTCAACATCATAGTGGTGATCACTGAGAGGCATCTTTGTGTCTTTCTGTTTCAGTTTTGAAAGCATTCTATGCCTAGAATCATTTCACACTTTCCACCTCCCTGTCTGGCTTCATCGCGTGGTTGCTCTGGCTTTGTATCCTTGCATCATGGGAAAAACATGAGAAAATCTTTCTTCATCTTGCAACAAGAACTTGCATCCTTGAGGGGTAGAACAAACTTGATACATCTTGCATGTGTGTGGGAGAAAGATGAAAGACTGGGTTTTTCTGTAGCACTACATATGAATGAATAACAAGCTTTGAGTTTATGGAAGGTGGGGTTTTTTAATATCATTTGCATCTCATAAGATGATGGTGAGCTTTTCAAAAGCATATGGGACAGCAAGCATTCTCACTTTTTTTTCAAATGGGAATATGAAAAAGGTGAGCTTTTTCGGAGGGATTGCATATGGGACAGCAAGCATTGAACTTGATACATTGAATGTTCGATATGCATGGTGGGCATTTTAGAAACAAAAGCATATAAAAGTGAAAAGTGCTCTTTTATGGGCTGACTGCATATTGGAAGTCTTACATTTGTCTTTTCATCATTGGGAATATGAAAAGGTGGGCTTTTTTGTTGCATCTTGCATATGGGCAGCACCTTGCATCGTTTCTCCTTTATTTTGGAAAGTCACCACCAAGAACGGGGTTTTTAATCCCGACTGCATATGAGGATAAATGACATCCTCATATGCAACTTAGAAGAATATGGAAGAAGAAGACGGAAATGGAAAGACGGGAAGAACATGTAAATCTGAAAGTGAGATGGAAGATTTACATATACAAGAAAAACAAAGAAAGAAAATACAAGAACTTCTTACATTCCTTTGAGAAATGCAAAGAAAAGCAAGCCTTCCAAATTTAGAGCAATTCTGAAATAAATCCAAAGGATTTTCGGATTTAGACAAAGATTGAACAAA
>MU223702.1:1273002-1294196 GCA_018584345.1 Thuja plicata | reverse complement strand
ACGTGTTTTAAACAGCCCAAAACATACCATAGATGAGCCGTTTTTAAACTTCCAGCCCCAAAAATGGGCTTTAAAATGAAAAATACAGTCATTTTAATGACATTTTTGCACTTCCAGCTCCAAAAACGGGTTTTTTAGCTTCATTTGCATGCATTTTGGGGATGTAAAGATATGCAAATCACTCTAAAATCGCCACTATGGTTGTAGACGGCTTTTTCTTGGCCAAATGCATGTATAATCAATGTGCAAAGCCTTCCAAATTCGATGTCTAGGACAGACTATTAAAAACGTTATTTTAAAACACATTTGCGTATGTTTTAAAAATATGCAATGCTCTTAAAATTCGACACCTTTAGGAAAGATAGTGAACAAAGAAGTAAAAACGCACTTTTGGAGTGCATTTACATATCTTTGTAAAACATGACTTCTATTAAGAAAAAGCCACTTGGAGAGTTTTAAATATGCTGTTTTGAATATGCAATCGCATATAAAAACAACACTCATAAGGATTAAATACGCTCTTTAGAGGTTCAACTGCATATGTTCAAAATACATAGAATATACATGCAGTCACTATTAAAAACAAAGTATTTAATATGAAAAAGACTTAGAGGTGAGTTTTAAAAAGTGTTTTGCACATGCATGAAGAATAAAAACCACACCTTTTATACTTAAGTCTTTTAATTTTGAATTAATTTAATATATAACTATAGTGTTTTAATAAAGTAACATGAAATTAGATTATTTTAAAGCTAATTTCATAAAAACATTAAAAACTATAGTCAAATCAATTCGAAATGAGTTGAAATTTGAAAATGGACTACAAAATCCATTTAATATATCAAATATAATTCGAACTCGTGCAATCGACTTCAAAAACCCCACCTTTTAAGGATTTTCAAAGAATATGCAGTCAGCCTGAAAAACCCCACCTTTTACATCATAACTTGAGTTATACTACCCCGTTTGATGTCTAAGTTAGCTCGAAACGAGCGTATTTCAAAGGGCTATCGACTCGAGGGAAAATCAAGATTTAAAAACCCAACACAAGACTAAGAAGAACCAAACAAAAACTTGTCTTGAAGAATTAAACCTACAAAAAAATTCCTAGGGTTGACCCAATTTTGCCAATACAAAAGTGAGGACAACACATACAAAGCTACCATCAAGAATAGAGAGCAAGCATTAAGCAAAGTTGAACACAATCTTGTTATTGTTTTCACAAATCTCAATAAACCAACTTCAAAGCTGAATAGGAATTCTTGTAGCATAAGCTTCACAAAAACTTTCATTACATTCTATATGAGCATAAGGTGTTGGAAATACAATAATGGGAAAGCAAGATACTGAGAGGGGGGGTGAATCAGATCTTCAAATATAAACACTTAAAACAAATTGACAACACATTCATACATAAATGAATCTAATGTAATCTCAGATAGCATCCACACCATGAAATAAGTAACACATAACGCAATAACTTGGTAACCCAGAAACCCAAATAGGTAAAATTGGGGTGGGGATGACACCCACAAAAGTCTCCACTACTGCAGTAATAAAGTGTACCTGTTAAAGTTACAATGTTTGATTACAAAATGTAATCTACCCTGTTAGAGGTCTGCTCTGTTAAAAGCTTCAGATCATTACAATCTACCTTGTTAAAGGATTTAAACTTACAATGAAGTAAGCACTCTGTTAAGAGATAAATAAAGGCCTGCTAAAACCACTCTGTTAAGAGATTTTCACCTGATACAATGATTAAAAAGTCTCAAGTATTGATCCTTCGATATGCACTCTAATGCTGATGACGGCTCTCCTCTTTTCAGTATCTCTTCTGATCTTATAATCTGATTTGTCTTTACTCTGTTGTTCACTGTGTTATGCTCTGCTTGGTCTCTGCTTCTGAACAAAATAACCCTCTGTGCATTTCACTACAAAAATGCAGTCTCTTTTACAACTCCTCTTCTGCCTCTTGCACATACATAAAATAGGGTTTCGAAGCAATCTAATATATCTATACAGATCTGACAGTGAGATCTAGATCAACGAGCAAGATCCAATATCCATGCCTTGATGGTAAAACAATTAATGCTTACAATGAATAATGCATAGGATAAAACAATTAAATGCATAATTACTCCGTATAAAAATATTAAATGCATCCGTAAGTCGGCCCAAAAAGCTTATACAAGTCGGCCGGATCACTTATCCTTGAAGTTTGTATCATTCCTGACAAGTATACACAAGCTATCCTGCTCGGCACTTTGACTGTCTGTTGCTCGGCATTTAACATCTCTGTCTCTACTCGGCTCGGCAATGTTACTCGGCTTGGCAATGTAACTAGGCATACTGAAAAACTGCTCAGCAATGTTGCTCGGCCTTGCAAAGTTTTAGCTTGGCCACAGTGATAGCCAACTAAAACTGCCTAATGAAATGACTAAGTGTTGGTCACTAATCATCAACATAACTTAGAGATTAACATAAGGCGCTTATTTTAAGCTTTCTAACAGAAATTCTATATATGCATAGGGAACTCATTAATAATCTCTAAGAGAAGCTTCCATGATTGAAGCGGTGAGTGAGGAGCTCTTCCAATGCATTGAGATATTTTTCTCTAAATTCTAGGATCAATGTGTTTGTAATATCCCCTAAAAACCTTGTCAATTATTTTGCATGACCCTAGCCCCGATGTAATTTGGACTAGGGCTGGAGTTCTTAAGTTTGCTACATGGACATATACATATGTGTGTGTGTGTGTAAGTGGGAGTGCTAGTTGTGAATTTTGATGCTAATATAATCTCGTGTATTTGTTATCTTTATTATTTCATCTTTAATTTAATGTGTTTACTTTGTTTACATTAACCTGGACTAATAATTTGTTGGACTTGTATGAGGTTAAGCGAGTCTAGCCAGAATTGTTTGAAGCTACCGTTTAACCTGGGGACCCTAGACATGCTTATAACTATCATTTTAAGTCTTGGATGAAAATTTAATTAAATCGTAGGCATTAGATAATGATGACAATAATAGAATTATTATGGAGCATACATATATTCAATAGCTAAAATAAATAATATATATTATAGTTATTATGATTAAATAATTAAATTATAAGCATAAAGAAAGTATTTTAGTACTTAAATAAATTAAAAGTTAATTTTGTTCAATCTAAAAATAAAAGTAATAGCTATAATGATAATAATAAATACATGAATAAGGGGTGAAGTAAATAGAGGTTTATCAAATATAAATATATACATTTTATCAAGCCATCGATGCCTGGAGAGGCAAAATAAATAAATAAATCAAAGAACATGATGGAGCTCAAAATATTTCTGAGCTCCTAAAAAGATAGTAATCATTTTCTAACTAATATGCAGGATTTGTGCAAGTGATTTTGGCTATTTGAGCTTTCAAGGCTAATTATCATTTTGAAATCAACTGACCATTGAGAATTGTAATTTTCCCGCTAAAAGGTGGAGAGCTAACTTTTAATGTTAGTCGCATCCCAGCGGGTGTTTGTTGCTCTAACCGTTAAAGGGTACTGAGTTCGCGACACAATTGGCAGCGGTTGTGTTTTGTATTTCTCGCGCCCTCACAACAATTAGGAGAATATAAGTTTGAAGGTCAAGAGGCAGTGGTTGAAACCATAGCAGTCAATTTCTACCTTCCTCACACCCTTGCGGAAATTGAAAGAAGAGACTTGTAATGGTCGCGAGGCTGCAGTGGAAGCGGTAACGGTTAACAAAGGTGACTGTTCACGTCCTCGACACGGTTAGTAAATAAAGAACTTTTTTGGTTGCATGCTGGCAAGCAACTGACGCATGTCATCTTTGGTTTTGACCTAAGGGTACTAATGACTGTGTAAGCCCACGCGGGGTTTCAGCCTAGTTTGAGAGACTAGTTGCAGGCGTGCGAGGAGATGCCACGTGTTGTTGCAGGAGTTAAAATGTTTGTTGTCGCTGCCTCGCAATGGTTAAATCTAGTTTGATGATGAGGGTTGCGAGGTCGCAGGTGAAGCTAGTGGATTTTGGTCGAATTATGTTGTTGTTGCCTCACAACATTAAGAAGGGTTAAGGTAAGATGGGTTGCGAGAAGGCACTGAGATGAATCAAGGTCTTAAATAAAGTTTGTCCTCGCTGCCTCGCAGCTCTTTGAGGAGTTAAGCAAAGTGACTCGCGAATGTACAAGTGAATATAATGTGGTAACCGCCGCAGTTAAGAGATGCTTTGTCGCGCCCTCGCGAGGCTAATCACAGATAAGGTAAGGTGGGTTGCAAAGTAGCGACTGAAGACTAGGGGTGTAAATTGAAATTAGCTGTCGCAATCTTGTGGGGTTTAAGGTTCATCATGAAACAGGCTTGCGAGGATGCGAGTAGTGAAATGTGAAGGCTCTAGTGAGGGGTCATTTGATGTGACATGCACAGAGATCTAAAGATTACAGATAGTTGGAAAATACAGAAAATCTTTATGCTTGGAGAAGAATGATAATGAACTTTTAGATTGCCAAAGGGAATTCTGTAAAGTAACTTCCATACGCAAATAGCTTGTCTAACATTCAAGGACTACTGTTGTTTTCCATCTCAAGGATACATGACAGAAATTAAAGGTTATAAAATGCATCTCTCAGTAGAACCAGTTATCTAAATGCTTGCAAAAAATGGATATTCTAAAGAAAACAGAAGATTTCTGGAATGATGCGAGATATATTAAAATACAGTTGCAGGAGGAATATTGGGATGAAATACAGAAGAAGAATACATAGGTAGTCAGGGGGATATTAGAATGGAGGTTCGTGGCCAAAGGGATATGAAAAGTTGAAAGGAGCAGCAGACTCCTAATCCACAAGGCTAACGTTCTGATACCTCCTGGTGGTGGCATGGAAAGAGGAACCGAGATGAAGAAGAGGACGATGAGACCTCAAAATAATTTGTGTTCCAATAGGAACAAGTTCCAAAATCCTCACAAGTTTGTAAAAGAAACTTTTGAGAATCTTACATCCTAGCCTTCTATACATCCATATCAATGTAAAAGTGATGTTGGCACAACTCTAGAATGTGGTAGTTTCATTGAAAAATATGAAGATTTCTATACCAACAAGCAGTTATACATCTGATAAGGTTAGGAAGTAACAAACCTTGTTGGGAAGTAGTTCTATGTAACAAATTTTGTAAAAGCGGATCAGATTTAGATAACAGCCTGAAGCTTGTTGCATTCCAATATATATTGGAATCCCAAGGTCATAAAAATAGAAGGGTTTTGAAGTAATATAATAAAAATTCTGTGCAAAATTGGTGTTTAGTGTGAAGGTCTAGGATAGAATTTGTAGATTGTAAATTTGTGATTTCATGAGTAAATGATAACCAGTATGTATGGTTAGAAGATTATGTTTCAGAATTGTCTCCATTGTTGTATACTTCTTATCACTTGAATACAATGCATCAAGTGTGTTTTGGGTTCAGCTTTTCAGTATTCCTGATTTGTGTCTGTAGTTTCTTGTTTTATCCCAAGGGGGGAATTAATTTGTTTTGAACAACTAACAGTGATTTAAGTGGATGATATGGATTTTTAAGAAGAATTCTGAAATAACAAGGGAGATCTATTAATGTTAGGCATTAATAAAAACGGATCTGCTGGTTGTGTTATGTTTATTGATGGAATTCTATTTATATTCTCTTGTTTGACTCTGTACCTAGGATAAGCACTGGTCTATGCAGGTTTATTTTATCTTCAGAATACAACAAAAAATCAGATATCATTTTATTTGCTTTGTCATTAGAAGTATGAGTAGTGTAGTTTTGGTTCTCAGTAAGATGTAAATTGTATATGGGATTCTACATGAAGATGGTAATATGTCGAATACCCATAATTTTCAAATCGGAGAACTATCCACAATTTGCTGGTCTGTAGTATGTCAATTAATGTGAGTTTATTATATGTACAGACCTAGAAGTAGGTGCACTAACTTGAGTTTCGTTGAGCTCGAAGAGAAGAAAGCTTGTATGCCTTGTTAATGTTGCCTTTTCTTGTCCTTGGTTTGTTGATGGTGTTGAGTGTATGTTCTAGGTTTCAAATCCCATTGTCTAATATTATGTTTTCACCTAGGATTGCGGGTTGCAAAAAAAAGAACCAACATAAATGGTGACTCTATTGGGGAGACAAAATGTTAAATGTCTATTTCATCTATCTTGGATTCTCTAATATTATTTGTTTAATCTTATCCAATTGAGTTAGCCCATCCGTGTCGGTTGGAAAGAATGTGCAAGAGCCTGATCAAATCTGCTATACCATAATTAGAAGTATTTGAAAGAGTATATTCCTCTAGATAAGTTGATAAAGTTTTGAGAATATAATATGGGTATGTTTGGGTCTTCATGACTAGGTCCATATCTGAATGATCTTCCACATCGTAATCTTAGAGGAGGGTAAAGGCTATCATTGATTTTTGCGTCTTTAAAAGCATTCGGGTCAGTTCACAAGATATTGAGTACACTTTACATGATTATCTTATGTTTGTTGGATGTTGATAAATGAGTAAAGTGGTGCTTCTTGGTAATGATGTTGCACCCGTACTGCAGCCTAATTTGAATTGGCCAGAAAATGAGCAGGAAGATATTCTCTCAATTGCATTCTCTAGCTTGGAAAAACAAGACAAGTTATGTAGAGTATAGAAGAGTGACTGATGTGCTAGAAGGAGAAGAGGAAAGAGCTCAAATTCATAAGGAAAATATGAGGAGATTAATCATTGAAGCTAGAAGGATGGACTTATAGTTAACTAGTGCATAGTCCCATCAAAGAAAATGCATGATCAGTTTTAGCAAAAGAAGTTAATATAACAGTAGAGGGGTTCCTGACATCATCCTCAAGGTCGGGTGGCGACTCTGTGAAAGAAGAATCCAAGTTTGCAAAATTGTTGGTGATTGTTGTTGCTCAAAGTCTCAGACTCAGTTATGGCTTGTGTTCTGAAAAGAGATTTTAAGATTGAAAGGTATAGAGCCATAGATTTTAACGGTATCTTGGGTTACCCAAACAGATTACTAGATGAAATCAGAAAAGACATCCCAAGATTCTATGGATAGAAAGGTGAGTCAGCTGAGAAACATCTGCAAAATTTTAAAAATGTAATAGATTATGAAATATTTCATGAAGATGTGATCATGAGGTTATTTGTCCACTCATTAAAAGAAGATGCTAGAGAATGGTTTTTGAATTTGTTTCCAAATCTATAGATTCGTGGGCACAATTTTAGTCAATATTCTTAGAGTACTTTGGTGAATGGATTTGTGAATCTGTTTTGCTCACAATTTTTTTGATGCTCATATTGAAAATGGTGAATCAGTTCTTGCATTTAATGTGAGATTTATGAAAATATTGAAAAGAATTCCTGAGAAATGTATACCTCAAGATGCAATGGCACTAGTTGTATACCTGGGTGCTTTTGATCCTAAAATGAGTTACAGGTTGAGAATGCAGAACACAGAAAGTTTATATGAAGCATTTGAGATAGTCATGAATATTGAAAAGGTGGCTAAGTTTGGGATGATTAGAAGATTTAGGCCTAAGGTTGTGAGATCTTATAAGAAGTCTTATGCAAGTGAAGAACCTAGTTTAGATATTGTAAATGCTACTTCAAGTAATTACCAAGTTGCTACTCCACTTACAACTTCTCATTGCATATCTCCTAATAACACTGGCTATGTCCCTTATAATGTGATAGTTGAGCCAAGAAGTTGCAAAATATGTCCCAGCGAAGTGAGTGTGTTTCAGTATATGCCTACATCATATTCACTGGCACAAAATTGTGCACATAAAGAATCCTTTGAGGTGCATATACTTGAAGTCAATATCACATGTGTAATATACCTTATGTCCCATTTCAGATACCGTTTCATACTGCAGATCAGACTGATCCTCAAGTTTCTTGTCAACAGGGTGTTCCTAATTTGACATGTATGGTTGAGAGGGGGGAAGCTCAAAGTGGACAGAGTAGTCATGATAATCTTATTGAGGTTAATAAAGATCTTCTCTATGAGCAACATAAATATGAGTCTTCATCTAATGAAGTTTATAGTACTGATGACTGATCTGATTTTGATTTTGCTGGTGCTGACAACTGTGATGTTAAGATTGACAGTGGTTTTAATGATATGTCTAATCCACTATTCGACGAGGAAAAGGAAGTGGATCAAACAATACTTTGTCATGATATTTTTGAGAGAGGTTAACATGGGGTTGTTAACCCATTCTATGAAGAGATGGTTGAGAATTTAGATAATTCAAATGTGGTAACACATGGTGCAGTGAATGATTATAGTGACCAGGATGTAATCGCTGACTCGGGATTATTGTGTGAGATTGAATCTTCTTTTAGTACTGATTGTGATGATGTTGCTAAAGATGTTTTAGATTGTTGTGAACATGATAGTACAAATGTTCCTCATCATATGGAAACATTGCTGGACTATGTGAAAACTAATGTTGCTAATCAGATTTCTTGCGGCAGTGATTTATGTAAAGAGGATTACTGTGATGAATTTATGTGCAGTGATGCAGTTGTTTGTAACGGGATGTCATTGGATTTGTTTGTGCCAATTACAGACGCTATGTAATGTCCCGTTTTTAGAACACATTATTCCTGCTGCATCGTTAGCCATTTCATCATGGTCTGGTGAGCTAACCAACACTTTATATGGATCAGTGCGATATATGGCCTACAGAATTCCAGTTTCAGGCCAATCAGAGTAGTTTTCGCAGGGTTTCCAAATACTTACTATTTATAGTAAGTCGACAGAGTTCAGTCTTCGTGGCATTTCAGTATTGGACTTAGAGAGTTTCGCCGAGAGCTTTCCGGCAAGCTATCACACGTCCTATTCCAAGTACGTTTGGTCATCCATTTTAATGCTAGAAGATTTCATACTTTATTATTATGTCACTTGATGATTAAATAGTTATATTTATTTAAAGTGACTTAAAGTGGGAATATGAAAAGACAAAGAAGGGAAACTGAAGAGTCACAGCTGCTGCTTTAAAAGAAGGATTGGAGTCTCATTCATGATATGCTTAGTTTATGAATTCATTTTCTCTTGGAGAATCCAGAGAGCTTCAGCTTTCGATTCTAAAACCTGAGGACGGAAACCTTCAGGCTTTCTCGGTGGATTGGACGGAAACCCAGTTCATCTCAGGGTGGATTCACAACAGAGTTCACCATTGCATTTCTAGGTTCCTTTTGTTATTTGATATTCTGTTGCATATTGTAGTTCGGTTTTGGATTGTTGGAAATCTCATTGTTATTGTATGGCTGTTGTATAATGCGATAACGACCTCTGAGAGTTTATTGGAATATATTGCTGGTTATTTCATTTAAATCAATATCCTGTTGCATGCAAGTATATGTTTAAATCTTTTGGGTTACATTTGAGGGGTCTTTTGGGAAATACCTGGTTTGGGACATTTCAGTGTATCAGAGCTGGTTTTTCTTGCCAGCCTATGGAGTTTTAGCAGAGTTATATTTACAAAAGGGTTTTAGGAGTAACAAAGAAGTGCAGTTCGATTGTCTAGAATCAAATTTCACAGTGGAATTAATAGGTAAGTACACGAAGGAAAGGTTGCATCAATATTTCAGGATTCAGAAAATAGAAGCTTAAAACGTGGCTTGTTTTAAAAAGATCTCAGAGTTTTCTTTGTATCGAAGACCTAGCAGGGAGAGCCTGCTCACTCATTAAGAATTTAATAAGACAAACTTTATTGAGCCCGCAGCCAGGCAAGGAGCTGAATTTTAACGTGGACCCCTCTTGCTGTAGATGTTCACGTGGAGGGTGTTTGACATCTTCCAGCGTATTGGGAGGACACGCTTCAGACAAAGCGTTAGCAGCTGGAGAAGGTCCCCATTGGAAGCAACTGGTATTATTGACAGGGAAAATATACTCGAATATATAATGCAGTTCACACAAAAAACGACTATGGTGAATATATAAAACTTCCTCCTCACTGTTATTCTCTTACGGCTGAGAACCTCAGACTCGGGGAAGTACTGAAGGTTGATACACAATACCACACCGACCCGTGGCCACTAGGAGGATGACTCTAGACGGAGTCTCTACACTGCACCTCCCGTGTTACTAACGCGGGACCACTCCTGCAGTGCCATCGCGTGGAAACGGGCAGTCAAGCCATGACCTCTAACTGGCAACGCGACGGGGAGTTAGTTGCCTGTAACTCCAGCAGTCTACCCTCTTCTGTGGCATGGTAGCATTGATCCCAGGGATTGACTACGCAGCTACAGGCGTTGTAAGCAATAGCAGCTGCGTGGGGAAATAGATGGGTCAGGGCGCGGGAAGTGGACACTAGAACGGCTTGCAGATTGGTGTCATATACTCACACTCCTCACAATATCGGGCAGACACACCCAAAACTACATGCTCAGTGAACTGTGATTACACTCCGCAGCCAGCACGCCAGCAGGATTTGATATATTGCGAGGTTGCACCCAAACCAAGAGATTAGCTAACTATATGCAGTCATACCTTCCTCTATACTACGGGTGGACTGACTAGCAAGTTGAAAACATTACTTGTTCCAAAACAGGAGGCAGTTTGTTTACAGACGTTCATGGAAGGAGTCTGATATCTTCATACACGGCCAGTACATGGTGTTTTGCTGAAGGCTTGGGTGGTAAGCTTGTCATCCCGTGCATAGTGTCGGGTCTTGTTTTGGAGATCACGTCGCCCCTAAACGGCTCTCACATCCCCCTATAGCTATGGTAGCTGACCTTCTTGCGTTTGGCATTCACCCGAGACCCTGCATGAAAGGAGGACGGGATAGTCGCAAGTGAAGCATTGCGACTGCAGTGATATTCTGGGCAGGGGATATGCCAGGAGCAGCTGCAGGTGAAGTCTGTGGTGGCGTAGGTAAAGAGATCAATCCCGAGTCGAGTTGGGATAACCGGGTTGCTGTTCCGGATGAAGAGCCAAGCACGGGTGAGCCCCAGTTTATAGAACAGTGCGGAAATCATTGATAGTCAAACACAACAACATGCCTACCTTCTGATTCATCGTCTTCACCCATACGGGTATGTGTATCTTCTATGCATTACAAATCTAAGAAAGAGACTTATGGTGAATATAAGTAATTTGAGATCTTCTACCAATATCATATATGGATGTTTCGCATTGAATGTTCTGAAACAGTGAATGTATTCTCTTTGTCTTTACAAATTCAGTATCAAGGATAAGACACTTTTATATCTCATAACAACTAGAAGAAATTGTATGTTGGAAGTCAAATTTGTATGCAAACATTTCAGCATAAAATCAGTATTACTAGTACATGGTTATCTATCAACTCTAAACTATTTATTGTGAGCAAGGTGCGTGACACAATTCTGAGATTTCTAATTAGAGATTTGGGGAAAGGTCTAGTAAGGATCATTACTGAAGGTTACTGTTCAATTTTTATTGTCAAGTGATTGATGCTAGAAAGCATATCAAGTCTATAGGGCTTGCAAACTATTTAACGAATTGCTCCCATATCTGTACTTGTGAAGGTTAGTACATATGTTGTTTCTATTTCCTTTACTGTGATTACCAGATCTGTAAGGAGTTCAGAAGTAGCCATTATCAGTTGTTAATCTGAAAGTGTTACTTTAAACAATGGTATGACACAAATTCCGAGTGAGAATTCTGAAAGTAATATGAAGATTTTGAGCAGTGTAAGTCTGAACATTCACCTGCAAAGACAAGTAGTTTCTAGCCAAGAAAGATGCATGGTTTGGAAAAAGTCTGGAAGGATCTTGCTAAGGTACAACGGTTAGCTCAGATTTCACAGCCTGATAAAAGGACAAAAATACTCGGCATGTGTGATGAGTATAACACACTTCCTCCACAGGTTCAGAGAGATTTAACCTTCTCTAACTTCCTGGACTTTCATCCAAAGCTACAACACAAGACTTTAATGGCGAAGAAGCAGTGTCAAGATTTGACTCGGGATCTACTTGCACAAGATAGGTGCAGAAATTTATTTGAAGAGTTTCCAGCTATCATTAATCAACCTATAAGTGAACAAAAAACTAAGTCAGTTATTGAAGAAAAGCCTTATGAGGTTGTCATTGAAGCCGGAGATTGCAAAACAAATATTGAATCAATGCATGAAGGAGAGGCTAAAGAAGAGGTAGCAAATATACAGGTTACAGAATATGAGGAATCATGTGATTCCTATAGCAGCGCATCACATATGCATAATGATGATTTGGATGACCAATCAGAGAATACATTTCAAAATGACAACGATGAGAAGCATGCCTTGCAGCGTCAGTTGAAAGTCAATAACGATGTCATTATTGCAGCTCTTGTTCACCATGATAGCACTCACCAGATTATTGAGGATCTTTACAGGAAAGCTCAGAAGGAGAAAGGACAAGGGGGTATAATGATTGGATCTTATGTTGCAGATTTACGAGGGGTCAAAACAGCTTTCGAGGATTGGAAATCAGAATATCTGTGTTTGCTTTCAGATCGTGACTACCTGTTACAGGTTGCTGAAAATTATGTTGAGTAGTTGAGGGAAAAAGATGACGAAGTTAATAAGCTCAACAGAGAGCTTAATGTTGCTCATGAAACATTGGAACACACACGTATTGCCCTTCAGGAAGCAAGAAATCAGATTGTTGCCACTAGCCAGTATAGGGAACAGGACGACAGGGAAAGAACCGAATTCTTCGAAGAGGTGATACAGGAACTTGATAGCATACAACAAATCTATGACTTGGATAGTTGTCCCAAAATATCTTTGGATCATCCAAACTTTCTTTATGAGTCAGATAACTTTCAGGCGGTTGACAATTCCTTGTTTGAGATGGATGTTGATTTGACATTTGATAATCCTTTCTTTGAGCTAGATGAGGAAGGTATTCCCTATCCCCATGACGAGGATGAGGTTGATTACAAAATTTGGGACCCAGGTTCAGTTACTAGAGATGAGTCTTGGTCACCAAATTGGAGTAACGAGGTGAGTTCAGTTGTTGAGCAGTTGGGTTTCTACATCAGCGGTTCAGGATGGGCAGTTGTCACTTTTTGCATGATGGGTGATACGCTTTTCATTGCTTTATCTCTCACTGATGGAGAGATGTCTAGTATTGATGGCATCCAGGAGACAGTTGCCTTGTCACATTTGACTGATGGGCATAATGTTGATTACAAATCAGCCATGGATAGAGACTTGGTAATCAGTATGACCAAGGGGTTCCTAAGGAGAGAAGACAGTGTTGATGAGTATCCCTTAATTTGTTCCCCTCTTCACACAGCAGGGACTCCACTACATTAGCGTACCAATTCATCCAGTGTTTATGGTAACTCTATCATCACAGATTTTGATCATGATGATGACATTTGGGTAGGGTCTATTCAGTATGGGATGGTTGAGCTTGGTATGATGATTGTGCTTGATGGTGTGAATTTTTCACACAATGATGTGCATTGTATGACTCCGGGTATAGAGAGATAGTTATGGAATCCTAATACTGATTCAGGATTTCCAAAGGAGTTAGTTAATGCATCATGTTATGGCCACATTGTATGGGATGCATTGTGTTTTTCATTCAGCCCACCTACGGAGGCCTTTCTATTCCGATTTTTGCATAGGTGTGGGATGGGTGATTGGTTTGGTACGCTTCCCTTCTTGAAGGAGGAAGCCATGCCCTGCGGTTTTGATGGTTTGCTTCTCCGGTGCAGCTTCCGGTTTGGACTACAGATTAGAGGGGCAGTGTTGTGGCAGTTGGACATTTTGGTCAATTCACTCATTATGGGCATGGATCGACAGGATGTTTCAGTCAGTTGGGGAGATGGATGGCCCTTTTGTTTGTGGGATCCAGGAGGAACATTCTCGCTGTTAGTAATGATTCGTGGAGCTGACTGGTATGAGGGTAGGGTCCCCCCTTCATTTGACCTTAGTGGTACTTGTGATTTTAGTTGGAGTGAGATTCTCAGTTGGATTGAGGATTTTCTCACAGATGATGGCAGCACAGAGCAGGTTGATCCGACTGATCAGGCACTTGGGATGTTTTGGGATCCCGACATTAGTGTAATTAATACTTTGTTGTCATGTGGTATTGATGAGTGGCTTCATGAGTCTGGAAGTGTTTTCTGTATCAGTTTGGCTCAACAGATTGGTAGAGCAACTTCTTTGAGATTGGTATGGGATCCAGGCATTTTGGTCACAGCATGCAGATACTGATTGCTTGAGGGCAAGCAATCTTTGGGAAGGGAGGTTTTGTAATGTCCCTTTTTTAAGGCACATTATTCCTGTTGTGTCGTTAGCCATTTCATCATGGTCCGGTGGGCTAACCAGCACTTTATATGGATCAGTGCGATATTTGGCCTAGAGAATTCCAGTTTCAGGCCAATCAGAGTAGTTTCCGTAGGGTTTCCAGATACTTACTATTTATAGTAAGTCGACAGAGTTCAATCTTTGTGGCATTTCAATATTGGACTTGGAGCGTTTCGCCGAGAACTTTCGGGCAAGCTATCACACGTCCTATTCTGAGTTCGTTTGGTCATCCATTTTAATGCTAGAAGATTTCATACTTTATTATTATGTCACTTTATGATTAAATGGTTATATTTATTTAAGTGACTTAAAGTGGGAATATGAAAAGACAGAAGGGAAACTGAAGAGTCACAAGTGCTGCTTTAAAAGAAGGATTGGAGTCTCATTCATGATATGCTTAGTTTATGAATTCATTTTCTCTTGGAGAATCCAGATAGCTTTAGCTTTCGATTCTGAAACCTGAGGATGGAAACCTTCAGGCTTTCTCAGTGGATTGGACGGAAACCCAGTTCATCTCGGGGTGGATTCACAGTAGAGTTCACCATTGCATTTCTAGGTTCCTTTTGCTATTTGATATTCTGTTGCATATTGTAGTTCGGTTTTGGATTGTTGGAAATCCCATTGTTATTGTATGGCTGTTGTATAATGCGATAACGACTTATGAGAGTTTATTGGAATATATTGCTGGTTATTTCATTTAAATAAATATCCTATTGCATGCAAGTATATGTTTAAATCTTTTGGGTTACATTTGAGGGGTCTTTTGGGAAATACCCGGTTTGGGACATTTGACGCTATTTGTTAGCAGAAGAGTAAGGATTTCGATTTTGAATCAAGATTTTGCTTTTAGCCAAAGGTATGTTCAATTTTTCGAGAATGGAATATTAAGGATGTTGATACATGGTATTCAATAAATACTGAGATGAACCAGTATACCGAGATGCAATCTTTTTATGAGTATACTTTTCTTTCTAGGTTGCATCAGATGATCATTAATAATTATCTTTCTTCTATGCAAACTAATCATGATGTCAGACTTGATGATATCATTTATGTGGCTGAAAATGAATATGGGTGTTTCTCTTTTCCAGTCCAGCTTGATGAGATTTTTCAAAAGCATAATGATGAGTTGAATTTTAAAAGGGGCTATATTTTGCATATTGGTTATGATATGAATTGGTCATATAGCTATGAAAATTTTGAATCAATGTCTAATGACCATAGATGTAACACCCCTCTTCAGCAACTTTTCTGAAACAGTGGTTTCTGGTTTAATGTGCCCTAAATGGTATCTGGTTTAGTATTTCTGGTTTAATGTGCCCTAAATGGTATCTGGTTTAGTATTTCTGGTTTAATATGCCCTAATTGGATTTTTTTTGGTTTAATGTTTTCCGTACTACGCTATTTATGGAAAGTTAATTTCTGTTTTTGTTAATTAAAAGATCACAGAAGAATTATTGGGAAACATGCGTCATTAATTTATTTGGATTCAAGTTTATATGCAAAGTATTTTAATTTGTGAATGCAAGATATGAAAAGATGGATTAAATTTTTCTATGTGCAAGTGGTCGCAGGAGTGACAGGGACGCCCAGGAAGGGGGAAAGATAACACCAGGAAAGGAGGAAAGGATAGTAGAAAATAAGATGAGGAACTGGTTCTGAATTGGTAAGGAAATCGGAATACCCTGATGGCCACACCCTTAGTAGGACTATTAGGGAATTTGTCTAGGATAGCAATGACTAAAACCTAGGTTGGTTCATAGCCAACTCCTCTAGTAACTTCTCGGTCAATATTATTTTGTTCCATAATTTTAATCGCATCTAGCGTTAGGGTAGTGCGATCTTATTTATATCTTGGCATCATTCATAATGTTAATGATCATTCTTCTGACCATTATCTCCTCTTTGATTGAGAATTATTCGGTGCAATTATGACATTATGAGTCCGTAATCTATCAACCTATCCATACAAGAAATTCACTTCAATCTAATAATTATAATAGTGCCTAATTATTAATTGTTCCTTTTTATTTAATCTCCTTTGGTCATTCGTGTTAGGTTCGTAGTCTAGTATCGATGGGTAAAGGGATTCTTATCTAAATATTCTCTTTTTAATATTTCGGTCATTTAAAACCTTTTCCAAGTTTATGCTGTGAATACTATAGTGGATGGAAAAGATGAATATTATTTTATCGGGAGTAATTTTCTTATTTAATACTTTGTTTTATTTTCTCATAGTGGTCTACTTAGTCATCACCTTATTATGCCGTAAGACATTATAAGTTTGGGAAACATTTGAATTTCTATTGGGGGTCGGGTGATTTCGTTTCACGTGAAGATGGCGTGATTATAGAGCCACTTCATCACCACTTGAGGGGTAGTTAGGTTTGCATGATGCATCCTTAAGTTGGGTGGAGTTTAGTCTTTTGGAAAAAAATGCATTTCTAGAGGTGACGGGAGAGTAAGAGCTGGAGGATTGAGCTCAGAGGAAGACTTCAAACAAAACTTACAGGCACGGTTCCTTCATCACACTTCTTGCTGTCGATTCTATTTAGTTTTGGATGCTTGAACTTTCTTTCATACTCGCATGAACTCTTCCTTTCTGCTACGCACTGAGTTAGATTAGCGTCAGATTTCTGTGATGCTTTCAAAACATGCGTATGCGATAGCATAATGTGTAGTCAATTTCGTATTTGATAGGATAGTATGTGCTATTATGTTTTAGAATGTATGGGTTCCTGCACTCTGGAGAGTCGCTCTTTAAGTTATTAAGCTCAAGATTGCTATTCATAGCGAAAATCCTATTAGCTGTTTAGTAAGGTTAAAGATGCCGACTTAGCTAATATCGCATTACACGGTATACAGTCTTACTGCAGTGTTTAGCAGAGTTATTCATTAAGTTACAACGATTCAAATTGCAATTCATAGCATGAGTTAGATTAACTGATTAGACAGATTCTAAAGCTGTCTTAGCTGTCTCATTGTTCATGATAATAAAGATTAACAGCAAGATCAAAGCAGAGTAGCGTTTAGCTTGTAAGCCTCGCACTCAGTTTAGTGGCATCGCACTTAAGTTGATAAGATTTGCATACCGAATCGTAGAGTCACGTTAGGACTAGAGAGCTTGAATGTTGTCCAGCAGTGTCGCACATTGCTTTAGAAGTTTTCAATTAAATAAACCATCTGGATTACACCAGTGCTTTAAAACAAGCTATATCTTGTTGTCTTTCTTGCTGTCCTCAGTCTGCTTTACCAATAAGCAAAATTAACAAATAGGGAACAATGATAGTTCTAGAATACACCAAATTCCTTGTTAAGACAATGTGAGTTAGTCGGATAGGGTGGGAAATTGAGTAAGGCTCAGTAGAGCAGAAACTACCTTGGCCAAGGGTACCAACAGATTTTGGGCCAATTTCCTAGTAACCCGGATAGTCTCTTAGACAGGTGTTATTCCAAAGTAGCAGTTGCTGCAGGGAAGTAACCGTCTAAGACAGTAGGGTTCCACCAGTTCCAGTTGACTACTCTTTGATTGTACTATTCTTCCTCTACGGAGGGCCGGGTTCATTTCTGTAGAAATGGACAAAGGGCGAAACAATAGTTTCATTAGTTGGGTGGTTAAACGCCCTGGTGTTACCTTTCCCTCCTAATGACAGCCGAGATCTTTCAGTCTACCTTGTTATGCGGATGAAGAGTGAGAAACTTCTCCTTCTCTTTTAATCTCATTAAAAGTACTTTACATTGCATGTTCATATGATAGATTAGGTTTATGAAAAAGGTTTTACTTGCAAGAATATTTTACTTAGATAGTTTATTTAATTTTGTTATTCTTTTCATGGAAAAAAAAATTGCTCTTTTAGTTTACTGTTAAATTAGATCTTCAAATCTTGCATCTAGATATTTTTGGATCTTACATATGGTATCAGAGCGCTGGGTTCGACACTGGACCTGGGCTCGCATGCACAGACAACTTAGAAGTAGAAACTGATCACGGCATTTTGGTTTTGCCAGGATGCCGATCATGATCCACACAAAACGAAAGAGGATTAAAGATCCACTCACTATCAAAATAGCTAATGCTTTACAGAGATTATGACTACACCCAGTGTGATCCTCCACAAGACGAAGAGACCTTTGCGTCAGTCCTAGGAAGAATTAAGAGACAGAGACGTGTTTGGACACCGGCAATTAAGGCTGAGGTTAAAGCAGCTCTATTAGCCAAATACAAACCAACTAAAGTACAGGAGGGTCCTGAAATCAAAACATCTAATGACAACAAGACACTATCACTTGTTGTGGAAAAACCATCTCAAACAGCTTCTTGAATGGCTTTAGATAGGATGTTTTTGTTTTCGTTGTTTTAAAAAAAAAAACCCAGTTGGGTATGGTATTGTAAAAAAAAAAAAAACAATTTTGGCTTGTTACTGTAAAGAACTTTTTGAGCTTGCATAATAGGAAACAATGTGTGTTGTGAACTCTTGGACATTTCATATTTACGTTATGGAAGTTGTATTTTTTTTAACATTTATGTTGTGATTTTTAAGTAAAAAATATTAAACTTGGTCCATTACAGGATTCTATACAATGGGAGACACTCAAGAAGAAAACCGTGTAGAAGCCCCTATATCTTCAGACGGAAAGTTGGATCAACTTCTTCGGATGATGCAGGACACAGAATCGGATAGGGCATTTAGAACAAAAGATACGGAATATGGATGAGACTGAGGCTAAACGAACTGAGTACCAATCTGAGGATAGGGAAAACCATTATCAACAGTCTAGTGCTGAAAAAGAAGCACAATCTCAAAACACAACCCAACACCAAGAGAACCCTGGGGTAGGAATCGTTCCTGAGGACATGAAGAAGATAAAACCTCCTCAGTATGATGGTACTATTCCGGGAGAAGCCGCCGAAGCCTGGCTGACCGGAATGGAGAAGTACTTCAACATTAGGAACTACTCTGAGACCCAGAAAGCTGTGTGGGGATCTTATCAACTGATAGGGGAAGCCGCAGATTGGTGGGAAAGTAAAATGACCGAACTTCAGCTACAGCCGACGAGAGTAACCTGGAACCAGTTTGTTGAATTATTCCAGCAAAGGTGGCTGCCACAATTCTTTTATGAACAGAAGCTAGCAGAATTTCAGGATCTCTGGCAAGGTGATATGACCGTAAATGAATACTCAGAAAAGTTCACTCGCTTACTTCAGTATGTAGCCCAGTTGCAGGCTGATAAAAAGTTCTGTCTAAGAAAATATCTGATGGGACTGAATAACTGAATAGGAGGACCGGTGGATGTCCTCGCACCAGCTAGTGTCACGGAGGCCTATGAGAAGGCTGTACGTCATGAATCAAAACTTAAGAAGGATGATTCTATCCGTGATAGGAATCGGAAAAGAGGGAAGTGGACTTCAACCCCCCAGACTTCCAAACCCCGAAATGACAAGGAAGTCAGCAATTTCAAAGGGAACAAGAAGTTTAAAGGAAACAGGCCTGAATTCCGTGAGAATAAGAAGAGTGTTCCTACCAATCCTAGAGGAAATGATAACCATGGCAAGCCAACCAAGAAAAGAGGACCACCTGGGGGATGTTTCACTTGTGGCGGGGAACACTATGCTAATCAATGCCCAACCAAGACACCGGGTGGTTAGACGCATAGAAATTCCCTACCGACTCAGCAGATAGCTTTTCAGCAAAGAATACATGCTGCAGTGGATAACAGGCAAGCTGAATATCAGATTACACCCATTGAGGTAACAGGTACGCTATATGGTAACACTGTAACCATCCTAATAGATACAGGAGCAACAGAAAATTTTATATCCCCTAAAATACTTAGCTGTATAATTTGATCCTCATACTGATCTTGCAATCTTTGCTGATTTGGCTGAGAAAATTCAGCCTCTTCCCTTAGAAAATTTACAATGTGTTGATCAGATTCAAAAACCTTCCAACTATCTGCATTATTAGGTACAGCAGGTCTAAAAATAACCTTAACATGATTCAGCCCTTTATTATTACTAATTTTTGTTAGAATATCATACTGAGCTCCTACAGCTGCAAGCCTATCAGCGTGTTTATTCTGGTTCCTTGGAATAGATTGTAAATTAAAGGCTTCAAAACCTTCTATAAAGTCCCATACAACATGTCTATAACTTTTTAATAAATCGTTCTTTGCTGTATGAACACTTCTAACCTGATTTACAATCAGCTCTGAATCACCAAAAACTTGCAAACAACTAACTCCCTTTTTAATTGCCCACTTTAAACCATTAATAAGAGCTTCATACTCAGCCACGTTATTTGTGCAACTAAACGTAAACTGGAAAGCAGCATAGTACCTTTGATTTTCTGGTGAAACCAGCATACAACCACCTCCAGCTCCAATTTTGCTGCGAGATCCATCAAAAAATAGTTTCCAAACAGCACCGGCTTGCTGTTCTACATCTGCATTTTTAATAACAACTGGTGTAAAATCAGTAATTTCACGAATAACATAATTTCTCAGGCTAGGCTCCTCGATTTGAGCATCAGAAATTACATTTTCAGTAGCCCAAGTGTCTAACAATATATCAGGAATTTGTTCAGTAAGTGTTCGTGACTCACGAACAACATCAATCTCTTCCTGATCAAAAATTACTGTTGCTGTCCCATTTTCATAATTATTAACATATGGCTCAATACAAAATTTCGCAATAGGCTCAGAGGGAATAGTTACTTTTGTACCATACCTAGTGCGGAATAACATGTGTCACCAATCTGCAGATAGATATCCTCCAATTTTAGCAGTAAACTCTCGTGACAAACATATAGAAAAATTAGGAGGTAAGTCTATGATGAAAACATCCATAGGCACTGAAAAGCTAGGACATGCATGCAT
>MU223702.1:1224752-1262920 GCA_018584345.1 Thuja plicata | reverse complement strand
GATGTTTTCAATTGTATTGTTGAACATGTACTTTCTTTCTTTGAATCCTTTACCATTCTGCAATTTTAAAACAGCAACTCTAAAATTCAAACTTGAACAGAAAACACTTGTCAGTTTATCGATTTAGAGTGAACTAAAATGATAACAGTTACAATCAGGGATAAGTATCCTTTGCCTCGCATTGATGACTTGTTTGATCAAATGAGAGGAGCCACAATTTTCTCTAAGATAGATCTGCGATCAGGATATCATCAACTTAGGCTGAAGGATGAGGACATTCCTAAAACAGCTTTTCGAACTCGGTATGGCCATTACGAATTCACGGTGCTACCTTTTGGTTTAACCAATGCTCCGCAGCCTTCATGAACCTTATGAATAGCATATTTCAAGATTGCCTAGACAAGTTTGTTTTGGTATTTCTCGATGACATTTTGATCTACTCTAAGAATGAGGACGAACACCTACATCATCTACACTTATTCCTCCAGCGTCTTCGAGAACATAAACTCTATGGTAAGCTATCTAAATGTTCCTTCTTTCAGAAGGAAGTGCAGTACCTCGGGCATATAATTTCGGCTCAGGGGATAGCTGTTGACCCTGCAAAAATTAAGGCTATATCAGAATGGCCAGTTCCTCGTAATGTCCAAGAGGTCAGAAGCTTTATGGGGTTAGCAGGTTACTATAGGAAGTTTGTGCAGAATTTTTCTAGGGTGGCTTATCCTATCACTTCTCTTTAGCGGAAAGGGAAACGCTTTGAGTGGACAGACAAGTGTCAGCAAGCTTTTGAGTTACTCGAGAATAAACTAACTACTGCACCCATTCTGAAAGTACCTAACCCCGAAAGCCAATTCTTAGTGGTTACTGATGCCTCAGGTGAAGGACTGGGAGGAGTGTTGATGCAGGACGGGCAGGTGATTGCATATGAATCACGAAAACTCAAGAATTATGAGATGAACTATGCACCGCATGATTTAGAGTTGGCTGCAATTGTTCACGCTCTACAAAAATGGCGACATTTTTTATTGGGGAAACCTTTTGAGCTCGAATCAGATCATCAAGGATTGAAGTATATCTTTACCCAACCTAATCTGAATGCACGACAACGAAGATGGATGGAACTCATCTCTAATTATGATTTTGAAATCAATTACATTAAGGGAAAGGAAAATCAGGTGGCAGATGCATTAAGCCGGAGACGACATATCTCTGCAATCGCGTCTGTTCACACCAATTTTAGGCAGCAAATGATAAGTTTTTCAAGCAAGTTAAAAAGGCTCTTCTTTTCAACCCTCAGAATCACAGATATGAATGTTTCAAATTTGAATCCGATGGGTTGTTGAGATTTAATGGAAGGATGTATATTCCTGAATCTAATGAATTAAGAGACTTAGTGTGGAAAGAGATACATACCGCTCCCTACTCGGGACACCCTGGAGTTACCAAACTCTTAGCAGACGTCAAGCCCCTATATTTCTGGCAGGGAATGAAGAGGGATGCTATCAAGTTTGTGGCCAGTTGTCTTGAATGTCAAAGGGTGAAAGCGGAGCACCAACATCCCGCAGGACTACTTCATCCTCATGCCATACCGGAATGGAAGTGGCAAGTAATCAGTATGGATTTTGTTCAAGGATTACCGATGTCACGGAACAAGCATAACACCATACTTGTAATAGTAGATAAGCTTACTAAGGTGGCCCATTTTATTCCTGGAAACTTAACAGATGGAGCACCCATTATAGCCCGGAAATTTGTGCAGGAAATCTTCAGACTGCATGGTGTACCAGAAAAGATCATTTCGGATAGGGATGCCCGGATGACATCCAGATTTTGGCAGACACTTTTTACTGCTTTGGGCACTCAGCTTAACATTAGTTCAGCCTATCATCCTGAAACAGATGGTCAAACCGAGCGGGTCAACCAGATTTTGGAAGACCTCCTTAGGATGTATTGCATGGATCAGCAATACAAATGGGAGGATTATTTACCGTTGGTGGAATTCGCATATAATAATACTTATCAATCCTCCATCAAAATGACACCTTTTGAAGCACTGTATGGAAAGAGGTGCCGAACTCCTATCAGCTGGGATAAGCTAGAAGATAGGATAATCCTCGGACCCGATATGCTAGCCAAGATGGAAACTCAAGTCAAAGTTATCCGTGAAAGATTAGCAGAAGCTAGTGATCGACAGAAAAGCTATGCAGATGCAAAGCGGACGCCCCGATATTTTGACATTGGGGACAAAGTACTCTTACGAGTCAAAGCACAGAAGACTGCCATCACTTTTGGAAAATCCTCCAAACTAGCACCACGATATGTAGGACCCTTTGAGGTTCTAGAAGTTGTTAACCCGGTTGCCTACAGAATTGCTCTACCACCAGCTCTTGCCTAGATGCATAATGTTTTTCATGTATCCTATCTTAAGAAATATGTATCAAATTTTTCTCATATGATTGATTGGAATTCTTTGCAGATGCGAGACCCAGGGGTGGTCACGGTCGAGCCCATCAGGGTGCTCGAGGTTCGTAAACTCCGGTTGCGAAACAAAGATATTAAGCAATGTAAGGTTCAGTGGAACCAGTATTCTGAAGACAATGCCACCTGGGAAGATTATGATGAGATTCATCAAAAATTTCCTTATCTGTTTAATGTATATAATCAGATTGATAAGTAAACAATGTTTTGGTTATCTATGCATAATTCTGTTCATGTTGACTCACAATCATCGAGGACGATGATTCATAAGGGGTAGAATATGTAACACCCCTCTTCAGCAACTTTTCTGAAACAGTGGTTTCTGGTTTAATGTGCCCTAAAAGGTATCTGGTTTAATGTTCCCTAAATGGTATCTGGTTTAGTATTTCTGGTTTAATGTGTCCTAAATGGTATCTGGTTTAGTATTTCTGGTTTAATATGCCCTAATTGGATTTTTTTTTGTTTAATGTTTTCCGTATTACGCTATTTATGGAAAGTTAATTCCTATTTTTGTTAATTAAAAGATCACAGAAGAATTATTGGGAAACATGCGTCATATTAATTTATTTGGATTTAAGATTATACGCAAAGTATTTTAATTTGTGAATGCAAGATATGAAAAGATGGATTAACATTTTCTATGTGCAAGTGGTTGCAGGAGTGACAGGGACGCCCAGGAAGGGGGGAAGATAACACAAGGAAAGGAGGAAAGGATAGTAGAAAATAAGATGAGGAACTGGTTCTGAATTGGTAAGGAAATCAGAATACCCTGATAGCCACACCCTTAGTAGGACCGTTCGGGAATTTGTCTAGGATAGCAATGACTAAAACCTAGGTTGGTTCATAGCCAACTCCTCTAGTAACTTCTCGGTCAATATTATTTTGTTCCATAATTTTAATCGCATGTGTCGTTAGGGTAGTGCGATCTTATTTATATCTTGGCATCATTCATAATGTTAATGATCATTCTTCCGACCATTATCTCCTCTTTGATTGAGAATTATTCGGTACAATTATGACATTATGAGTCCGTAATCTATCAACCTTTCCATACAAGACATTCACTTCAATCTAATAATTATAATAGTGCCTAATTATTAATTGTTCCTTTTTATTTAATCTCCTTTGGTCATTCGAGTTAGGTTCATAGTCTAGTATCGATGGGTAAAGGGATTCTTATCTAAATATTCCCTTTTTAATATTTCTGTCATTTAAAACCTTTTCCAAGTTTATGTTGTGAATACTATAGTGGATGGAAAAGATGAATATTATTTTATCGGTAGTGATTTTCTTATTTAATACTTTGTTTTATTTTCTCATAGCGGTCTACTTAGTCATCAACTTATTATGCCGTAAGACATTATAAGTTTGGGAAACATTTGAATTTCTTTTGGGGGTCGGGTGATTTCGTTTCACGTGAAGATGGCGTGATTATAGAGCCACTTCATCACCACTCGAGGGGTAGTTAGGTTTGCATGATGCATCCTTGAGTTGGGTGGAGTTTAGTCTTTTGGCAAAAAATGTGTTTCTAGAGGTGATGGGAGAGTAAGAGCTGGAGGATTGAGCTCAGAGGAAGACTTCAAACAAAACTTACAGGCACGGTTCCTTCATCACACTTCTTGCTGTCTATTCTATTTAGTTTTGGATGCTTGAACTTTCCCTGATACTCGCATGAACTCTTCCTTTCTGCTACGCACTGTGAGTTAGATTAGCGTTAGATTTCTATGATGCTTTCAATACATGCGTATGCGATAGCATAATGTGTAGTCAATTTCGTATTTGACAGGATAGTATGTGCTATTATGTTTTAGAATGTATGGGTTCCTGCACTCTGGAGAGTCGCTCTTTAAGTTATTAAGCTCAAGATTGCTATTCATAGCGGAAATCCTATTAGCTGTTTAGTAAGGTTAAAGATGCCGACTTAGCTAATATCGCATTACACGGTATACAATCTTACTGCAGTGTTTAGCAGAGTTATTCATTAAGTTATAACGATTCAAGTTGCAATTCATAGCATGAGTTAGATTAACTGATTAGAAAGATTCTAAAGCTGTCTTAGCTGTCTCATTGTTCATGATAATAAAGATTTAACAGCAAGATCAAAGCAGAGTAGCGTTTAGCTTGTAAGCCTCGCACTCAGTTTAGTGGCGTCGCACTTAAGTTGATAAGATTTGCATACCGAATCGTAGAGTCACGTTAGGACTAGAGAGCTTGAATGTTGTCCAGCAGTGTCGCACATTGCTTTAGAGTTTTCAATTAAATAAACCATCTGGATTACACCAGTGCTTTAAAACAAGCTATATCTTGTTTTCTTTCTTGCTGTCCTCAGTCTGCTTTACCAGTAAGCAAAATTAACAAATAGGGAACAGTGAGAGTTCCAGAATACACCAGATTCCTTGTTAAGACAATGTGAGTTAGTCGGATAGGGTGGGAAATTGAGTAAGGCTCAGTAGAGCAGAAACTACCTTGGCCAAGGGTACCAGGAGATGTTGGGCCAATTTCCTAGTAACCCGGATAGTCTCTTAGACAGGCGTTATTCCAGAGTAGCAGTCGCTGCACGGAAGTAACTGTCTAAGACAGTAGGGTTCCACCAGTTCCAGTTGACTACTCTTTGATTGTACTATTCTTCCTCTGCGGAGGGCGGGGTTCATTTCTGTAGAAATGGACAAAGGGCGAAACAATAATTTCATTGGTTGGGTGGTTAAACACCCTGGTGTTACCTTTCCCTCCTGATGATAGCCGAGATCTTTCAGTCTACCTTGTTATGCGGATGAACAGTGAGAAACTTCTCCTTCTCTTTTAATCTCATTAAAAGTACTTTACATTGCATGTTCATATGATAGATTAGGTTTATGAAAAAGGTTTTACTTGCAAGAATATTTTACTTAGTTTATTTAATTTTGTTATTCTTTTCATGTAAAAAAAAATTGCTCTTTTAGTTTACTGTTAAATTAGATCTTCAAATCTTGCATCTAGATATTTTTGGATCTTACAATAGAATTCAGAATGGTAAAGAATATGTGATCAATGAAAACTGGATTAGCATACTGAAGGATGTCAATTATAATGAATATGGTCTAATGTATTTCAATGATATTTTTAGACTGATCATATTGTTAAGTGATGAGAATCAGATGTTTGACAAGGGAAGGTTTTGGTTCTACATGTTTGGTGGCCAGGGGCCACCAATTCAGGGATAAGTCTGATTTTCAAAGCACTTTGTACACAATTAGAAGTCGAAATGGAGTTGATGACTGGTCTGCTCAGAGATCTGAATCCCTGATATGCCCTTTTTGCGCAAACATCCCCAACAAGAGCCATTGATGGAGCTCAAAATATTTTTGAGCTCCTAAAATGATAGTAATCATTTTTTAACTAATATGCAGGAATTGTGAAGGTGATTAGGGCTATTTGAGCTTTCAAGGCTGATTATCATTTTGAAATCAATTGACCGTTGAGAATTGTATTTTTCCCACTAAAAGATGGAGAACTAACTTTTACTGTTAGTCGCATCCCCGCGGGTGTTTATTGCTCTAACCGTTAATGGGTAGCGAGGTCGCGACAGAGATAGTAGCGGTTGTGTTTTATATTTCCCGCACCCTCGCAGCAGTTAGGAGAATATACGTTTGAAGGTCGCGAGGTGGCAGCTAAAACCAAAGCAGTCAGTTTCTACCTTCCTCGCACCCTCTCGGTAGTTTAAAGAAGAGACTTGTAGTGTTCACGAGGCTGCGGTGGAAGCGGTAACGGTTAACAAAGGTGACTATTCGCGTCCTCGCCACGGTTAGTAAATAAAGAACTTTTTTGGTTGCGGGCTAGCGAAGAACTGACGCGTGTCATCTTCGGTTTTGACCTAAGGGTACTAAAGACTGGGTCCCGTCCTTGTGGGGTTTCAACTTGGTTTGAGAGACTGGTCGCGAGCAGGCGAGGCGATGCCACGTGTCGCTGCAAGTGTTAAAATGTTTTTTGTTGCTGCCTCGCAACAGTTAACTCCAGTTTGACAATGAGGGTTGCGAAGTCGCGGTTAAAGCTAGTGGAGTTTCATCGAGTTATGTAGTTGTTGCCTCACAATGTTAAGAAGGGTTAAGGTAAGATGGGTTGTGGGGAGAAGCTAAGATGAATCGAGGGCTGAAATAAAGTTTGTCCTCGCTGCCTCGCGGCTCTTTGAAGAGTTAAGTAAAGTGACTCGCGAATGTGCCAGTGAATATCATGTGCTAACCTCCACAGTTAACAGATGCGTTGCCATGCCCTCGTGAGGCTAATCACGGTTAAGGTAAGATGGGTTGCGAAGTAGCGACTGAAGACCAGGGGTGTAAATTGAAATTAGTTGTTGCGATCTCGTGGGGTTTAAGGCTCTTCAAACAGGCTTGCGAGGATGCGAGTAGTGAAATGTGAAGGCTCCAATGAGGGGTCATTTGATGTGACATGCACAGAGATCTAAAGATTACAGATAGTCGGAAAATTCAGAAAATCTTTATGCTTGCAGAAGAATGATAATGAACTTTCAGATTGTCAAAGGGAATTTTGTAAAGTTACTTACATATGCAAATAGCTTGTCTGACATTTAAGGACTACCATCGTTTGCCATCCCAAGGATACATGACAGAAATTGAAGGCTATAAAATGCATCTCTCTGTAGAACTAGTTATCTAAATGCTTGCAGAAAATGGATATTATGGAGAAAACAGAAGATTTCTGGAATGATGCGAGATATGTTAAGATACAAATGCAGAAGGAATATTGGGATGAAATACACAAGTAGAATACATAGGTAGCCAGAGGGAATTTAAAATGGAGGTTTGTGGCCAAAGGGATATTAAAAGTTGAAAGGAGCGGCAAACTCCTAATTGTGATGTCCCCAAATTAGCAGGTTCTGGGAGCCTGATTATGGTCAGCTCATCATCGCAACCCTCGTGAGTTGACAGTGTGTTTTGAGGGTCTCAGTGGGCAGATTTGTCATTTTTAGCATGTCTGGATTTACTATTTATAGTAAGTCAGTTTGGGCCGGTTACTATTTCTGGCAGTGTAATTGATAGCCATGTTGATCAGTCATGACCGGCAGTGGACGCAAGATTTATCACTTGAGTCATATTTGATAATTAATTGTTGTTAATTAATAACTATATGTTATTAATTAATAATAAGGCCATATTATTATAATAATAATACTTTATTATTATAATGTTTTAGAAGTTGCTATCCCGGAGAGTGGTTAACTGATGCTCGTTTTTTGGAAACTATGGCTACCAAAGAATTATAAATATGGATTCATTTGTGGAGCTTGACATCGAATATTTTATATTAAAATTGGTCTTGGGAAATTGTTCCTAATTATTTGTGCCCTTGCTGAAGTATAAGGGTCAAATTAGCCTCTGGAAGACTAATTCTTCTAAAGCTAATCTCTTATTGGTTGTTGAAGTATAACCAATCTCTTTCTTCTTCCCTACTGTCTGTCTGTTGCTGGAGGAAGAAGTAATTCTGGAAAATTGGATCGAAGTTGAACTGAGACCTGCCTAAGATGTTTTTATTACAGTTGTGAGGAGGACAAGGTTGGATTCGAATTCATATGCTAAGGAATCGCCAAGTCTTAACGCCTTGGGAGTGTAAATGGTGGGACTGATCGCGGGTTATATCCCACGCTGAAGTTGATCAGCCACGTAGTGTCTGGACACTATTCTGTGGCAATCGCGGCAAGGAAGGTGGCTGCCGTAATACAGGAAAACGGCAGTGGGCAGCGGCTTCACATCCCGGGCATCAAACAGCACCACAAGCCGTCACTAGTAGTCCATGCGGGAGGCTTCCATAGCCATTGTCGGGTTCAAGTGTCTGCCACGGCCAGCAACTAGCAACGCGGGATTTGAGACAGGTTTTTTTTAATGTTTTCTATTATTAAATAAATGGTTCATTGCAAGGCTTTGTAATGTTTCAATTAAATTAAACAAAGTACCAATTCAGAGGATTCAGATATTGTTATCGAATTATTTTAAGTCATGCAATGTATGCATTGTGTTATTCATATCTAGAAAATAGAAGGAAAATTGATAGATACACTTGCCAAGCAATTTAAATATTTTCCTAGAGGAAAAGGAATTTCTATTACAGTTGATTTAGTATAAAGAGCCAGTCAGGCTCATTACAGTGGTATCAGAGCGGTTTTCTGCCAGCCTGCAGGGAAATCGAGTTCATTTTTATTATTATTATTCAAGAATTCAATTATGGCAGATGGTAGGAGATTTATTCCCGGTAGGCATTACTACAGGAGAGGCCAGTCACCCCCACCAACCGAAGAAGATGCAGATATTAAGTTTGGTACAGTACTTGGTGGTGATAATAATACAGGTGGCTCAGCAGGTCAGGCAAGACCCACAACTGCTAATGAAGCAAATTTAGACAGAGAAGCTACGGAGACCTTCAGGAGCCTAGCAGCAGGCCAGCATCATGTAGCTGATGTATTACATGAGCTTTCTGACACATTGAGACAGATCATTCTTCCGAGGGATCAGAGTAGGGAGAGATCACGTGATGCCTCTGTCGCATCACGTAGATCGCGGTTGATGACAGGCACAGAGATTATGAGCCTAGAACCATGAGACATGATAGAGCAGATAGGGTAGGTGACAGGGGAAACTAGTTCAGACCCCAAGGGCCCAGATTTATGAGACCAGAGACTGATGCACCCAGTGTTGATGCTAAGAGTGTCCCTTTTGCCGACGATATAGTCACGCACTATGCTGAATGGGATGCCCTCCCTCCAACCTTGAAACAAAATTTGAACTTTGACAGATATTTGACCTAGAAACGGGAGCATTCGAGGGGAAGGCCAGCACAGGATAGGCAGAGGATGGGACATAATGATTTGAGACAGGTGGCTAGCAAGATGATGCTAGCACATTTTGACGGCAGCGGTAGGGTCACTGCTAGAGCTTGGAACCACAAGCTTGACACCTACCTCGCACTGTGTCCGATGACTGAGGACGCCATTAGATTTGCAGTTTTGCATTTAGATGGGACTGCACATGACTGGTGGTACCATGGGTTGAGATCGCTACATCATGACCAGATTATTGTCTATCAGGAGTTTGTAGACAAGTTGATTGAGCGCTTTGACAAAAAGGACCCAGAGGTCTATTTCAGAGAGTTGGCTCAGTTACGGCAGACA
The DNA here is from genome assembly GCA_018584345.1 of Thuja plicata. Classification (NCBI taxonomy): domain Eukaryota; kingdom Viridiplantae; phylum Streptophyta; class Pinopsida; order Cupressales; family Cupressaceae; genus Thuja; species Thuja plicata. The sequence goes on along the minus strand of MU223702.1, from coordinate 1,253,289 downwards.
GACAGTTTAGAGGGTTACATCCGTGAGTTTCAGCACATATCAGTGATGGTATATGATATCTCAGAGCGGAAGAGACTGATGCTATTCTTAGAGGGATTAGTTGAACCATTACGTGGATGGGTTAAGTCCCTAGATCCCCCATCCTTACATGAGGCCATGAAGAAGGCTAGAGACTTGGAGTCTTCTACGCCAAAGAGACAGTTTGTTGCGAGACCTTCCGAACCGTCTTATGATAGGACAGCCCCAAGAAGGGAAGAAAAATCGAATTCTAAACGTCCTATGGCAGCACCCTTAGATCAGGAAACACTTAATGATTTAAGGAGGAAGAAACTTTGTTTTTATTGTCGGGGTCCGTATGACATTACACAACTGTCCTATGAAACCCTAGGGTAAGCATAGGATGATGGTTCTACGATGATGAGGACATTCCTAAGTATACAGGAGAGATGGATGATCAGGATCAAGGCATTCAGGGTGATGATGGTTACACAGAAGATGAGGTTGATGCATCAAACCTCAAAGTGGCATACCTCTCCAGTATGAAAAAAGAGGGTGATTTTAGATTACATGGTCTTCTAGCTGGACAGAGGGTGACTGTGCTTTTTGACACTGGAGCCACACATAATTTTATTGACTCCCGTTTGGAGACCCGCAGAGGAATCCAGACAGAGGATTTTGAGGAGTTGAGAGTGCAGGTAGCAGATGGTTACACCCTTAAGTGTAACAAGATGGTTATTGATTTACCAGTTAAGCTAGGTACCTATGCCTTTAAGACAGATTTTTATGTGGTGGATATGGGTGGTACGGACTTGGTTGTGGGGATGGTATGGCTACACACTATTAAGGACATCTACATTAGTACTGAGAGGATGGAGATAAGATTTATCTCGGACGGGAAACCACAGGTACTTAAGGCCATTAGAGATGAGGGGCTTAAGCAAATTTCACTCAAGCAAATGCAGCATTTAGTGCGACATGAGGATGAGATAGATTGGGCAGTTGAGTGTAGACCGATGCCTTCATTAGACAGCACAAATAAATTCACATATCATCCTAATATTCAGCAGCTGAGAAGTAAACACGATAAGGTGTTTAGAGACTTACCCTCGAGTAGACCTCCAGATAGGGGAATCGAGCACATCATAGAGTTAGAGGAGGGCACTAAGCCCGTTATGATCACTCCTTGCATCCGAAACAGCTGAAAGATGAAATTGAAAAAACAATACAGGAACTACTTGAGATGGGACACATTCGGCCGTGTAAATCCCCTTTTGCTTCTTCAGTTGTTCTAGTGAAGAAAAAAGATGGCACCTTGTGCATGTGTATTGATTACCGGATGCTGAACAGGAAGACTATTAAGAAACGGTACCCCGTCCCTCGGATTGACGAGTTGATCGATGAGTTGCACGGGGCACAGTTTTTCTCGAAGATAGATTTGAGGTCCGGATATCATCAGATCTGAGTTAGGGAATAGGACATCGAGAAGACAGCTTTCAGATGTCACTGTGGGCACTTTGAGTTCCTTGTCATGGCTTTCGGTTTGACAAATGCACTGGCTACCTTCCACTCCACGATGAACAGGGTGTTCCACAGCCAGCTGAGGAGATTTGTACTGGTATTTTTTGATGACCTCCTGATCTATAGCAAGACTTGGGATGACCATGTTGCACACCTTGATACAATGTTGAGTATTTTGGAGAGGGATTCCTTATATGCCAAGGAATCTAAGTGTGCCCTGGGGATGGCGGAACTGCTTTATTTGGGTCATATTATTAGTGCAGATGGGGTGCGTATGGATCCGGATAAGATCCGTGCTATTTTAGATTGGCCCATGCCCGAGACCCTGACACAGTTGAGAGGGTTCATTGGATTATGTACCTTCTACCGTAGATTTAAGGCGGGTTTTTCAAGACATGCTGCCCCCCTTACAGATTTGACACATAAGGGTGCGTTTCAGTGGACCGATCAGGTGCAGGAGTGTTTTGAGAGGTTCAAGACTATTATGACTACTTGCCCAGTCTTGGCATTACCAGATTTTTCGAGGCCTTTTGATTTACACTATGATGCCTCAAGAGAGGTTATAGGAGCAGTATTATCCCAGGATTGTCATCCCATCGTTTTCGAGAGTCGGAAGCTACGTGGTCCCAAGAGACCATTCAGTGTGTATGATAAGGAGATGTTGGCCATTATGCATGCCTTGGCCAAATTCAGACAATATTTAGTGGGGAGTAAATTTTGCATTAAAACCGATCATAATAGTCTGAAACATTTTCTTGGGCAGAGAGATCTCAATGAAAGGCAACAGAAACGGGTGAATAAATTGCAGTCATATGATTTTGATATTACCTATATCAAAGGAACCCAGAATGTTGTTGTCGATGCTCTTTCATGGAGACCCCACATTTGTTTGCTCACCGAGATTTCTGAGGATTGGAGGCATTTGATCCTAGCTGAGTATGTCAAGGATACATGGGCTGCAGGCTTTATTGATGGCAGTATTCAGGATGACAGATTTTCCCTTGTGGATGAGTTGATCATTTATAAGGGTAGGATTTTTCTTGTGGCTGGATCAGGGGTATGAGAGGTTATATTCCGGGCTTTCCATGACATACCTATGGCCGGTCACCTAGGGTTCTTTAAAACCTATAGACAGATTCGAGAGAGGTTTACCTGGAAGGGACAGAAGGGAGATGTGCACCGATATGTTCGTGAGTGCTTTGTTTGTCAGCAGAATAAACAAGAGCACACTTACCTCGCCAGGTTGCTACAGCCACTTCCCATTCTTGAGCAGAAGTGGGAGAGTATTTCTATGGATTCATTGTGGGGCTACCTAAAGCTCAAGCGTGGGATTGCATTTTCGTAGTAGTGGATAGGTTCACTAAGTACGCACATTTTTTCCCTATCACCAGTACTTACTCTGCAATGCAGCTAGCAGATTTATTCTTCCGGGAAGTGTTTAGGATGCATGGCCTACCCCAGAACATTGTGAGTGACTGAGATAGTCGCTTTATGAGTCACTTCTGGCAGGAGGTTTTCAAGTTATGTGGAACAGAGTTGACACCGAGTACCAGTTATCATCCACAAACTGACGGCCAGACCGAGATTGTCAACAAGTGGGTTGAAGGCTATCTTCGGAACTATGTTTCACCACAGCAAAGGCCTTGGGTAAAGTGGATACGTGTGTGCAAGTATTATTATAACTCCATTTTTAATGTGACAATACAGATGTCCCCTTTCCGAGCTTTGTATGGTTATGATCCCCCAACTTTTTTGGATTTACTGTGCAATGATAGAAGGATGCCCAGTGCATGTGATTTATTGCAGGACAGCCGAGATATTATGAGGGCATTAAGAGATAATATTTAGAGAGCACAGAATTAGCAGCCCTATAGGCAGTCTTCCATCTAGAAGAGTGGAGCGGAAAAGCTCAAGCCACAGTATTATGGACCGTTTTGTGTGGTGCGACGTGTTGGGAAGGTGGCTTATGAGCTGGATTTCCCTGAGGACAGCAGAGTGCATAATGTGTTCCATGTGTCGCGCCTCAAGGAAGCTCTGGGCCGAACTGTAATTCCTTTTGTTGTATTACCTCCCTTGGATGATGAGGGGAAACTTGAATTGATTCCTGAGGCCATTATGGATGTGCATGAGAGACAGTTGCGTCGGAGGACTATCCGGGAGTATTTGGTTAAGTGGCAGGGGTTACCTAACGAAGATGCGACTTGGGAACCCGAGGATATTGTGCAGCACCCTAGATTGCTATTGCTTGAGGACAAGCAATTTCAGGGAGGGAGGACTGTGATGTCCCCAAATTAGCAGGTTCTGGGAGCCAAATTATGGTCAGCTCATCATCGCGACCCTTGTGAGTTGACAATGTGTTTTGAGGGTCTCAGTGGACAGATTTGCCATTTTTAGCAAGTTTGGACTTACTATTTATAGTAAGTTAGTTTGGGCTGGTTACTATTTCTGGCAGTGCAGTTGATAGCCATGTTGATCAGTCATGACCGGCAGTGGACGCAGGATTTATCACTTGAGTCATATTTGATAATTAATTGGTGTTAATTAATAATAAGGCCATATTATTATAATAATAATACTTTATTATTATAATGTTTTAGAAGTTGCTATCCCGGAGAGTGGTTAACTAATGCTTGTTTTTTGGAAACTATAGCTACCAAAGAATTATAAATATGGATTCATTTGTGGAGCTTGACATCGAATATTTTATATTAAAATTGGTCTTGGGAATTGTTCCTAATTATCTATGCCCTTGCTGAAGTATAAGGTCAAATTAGCCTCTGGAAGACTAATTCTTCTGAAGCTAATCTCTTATTGGTTGTTGAAGTATAACTAATCTCTTTCTTCTTCCCTACTGTCTACCTGTTGCTGGAGGAAGAAGTAATTCTGGAAAATTGGATCGAAGTTAAACTGAGACCTGCCTAAGACGTTTTTATTACAACTGCGAGGAGGACAAGGTTGGATTCGAATTCATATGCTAAGGAATCGCCCGCCTTGGGAGTGTAAATGGTGGGACTGATCGCGGGTTATATCCCACGCTGAAGTTGATCAGCCACGTAGTGCCTGGACACTATTCTGTGGCAATCGCGGCAAGGAAGGTGGCTACCGTAATACAGGAAAACGGCAGTGGGCAGCGGCTTCACATCCCGGGCATCAAACAGCACCACAGGCCGTCACTAGTAGTCCACACGGGAGGCTTCCATAGCCATTGTCAGGTTCAGTTGTCTGTCGCGGCCAGCAACCAGCAACCAGCAACGCAAGATTTGAGACAGGTTTTTTTTAATGTTTTCTATTATTAAATAAACAGTTCATTGCAAGGCTTTGTAATGTTTCAATTAAATTAAACAAAGTACAAATTCAAAGGATTTAGATATTGTTATCGAATTATTTTAAGTCATTCAATGTATGCATTGTGTTATTCATATCTCGAAAATACAAGGAAAATTGATAGATACACTTGCCAAGCAAGTTAAATATTTTCCTAGAGGAAAAGGAATTTCTATTACAATTGATTTAGTATAAAGAGCCAGTCAGGCTCATTACACTAATCCACAAGGCTAACGTTCTGATACCTCCTGCTAGTGGCATGGCAAGAGGAAGTCGGATGAAGAAGAGAACGATGAGACCTCAGAATCATTTGTGTTCCAATAGGAGCAGTTTCCAGAATCCTCACAAGCTTGTAAAAGAGCCTTATTAGAATCTTGCATCCTAGCCTTGTCTGCATCCATATCAATGTAAAAGTGATGTTGGCACAACTCTAGAATGTGGTAGTTTCATTGAGAAATATACAGATTTCTACACCAACAAGCAGTTATACATCCGATAAGGTTAGGAAATAACAAACCTTGTTGGGAAGTAGTTCTATGTAACAAATTTTGTAAAAGTGGATAAGATTTAGATAACGGCCTGAAGCTTGTTGCACTCCAATATATATTGGAATCCCAGGGTCATAAAAAAAGAAGGATTCTGAAGTAATATAATAAAAAAATTCTGTAGAAAATTAGTGTTGAGTCTGAAGGTCTAGGATAGAATTTGTAGATTGTAAATTTGTGAAATCGTGAGTAAATGATAACCAGTATGTATGGTTAGAAGATTATGTTTCAGAATTATCTCCATTGTTGTATACTTATTATCACTTGAATACAATGCATCAAGGGTGTTTTGGGTTCAGCTTTTCATTATTCCTGATTTGTGTTTGTTGTTTCTTGCTTTACCCCAAGGGGAGAATTAATTTGCTTGAACAGCTATTAGTGATTTAATTGGATAATATGGATTTTTAAGAAGAATTCTGAAATAACAAGAGAGATCTATTAATGTTAGGCATTAATAAAAAGGGATATGTTGGTTGTGTTATGTTAGTTAATGGAATTCTATTTATATTCTCTTGTTTGAATCTGTACCTAGGATAAGCACTAGTCTATGTAGGTTTATTTTATCTTCAGAATACAACAAAAAATCAGATATCATTTTATTTGCTTTGTCATTAGAAGTATGAGTAGTGTAGTTTTGGTTCTCAGTAAGATGTAATATGTATATGGGATTGTACATGAAGATGGTAATATTTCGAATACCCATGATTTGCAAATCTGAGAACTATCCACAGTTTTCTGGTTTGTAGTATGTCAATTAATGTGAGTCTATTATATGTACAAACCTAGAAGTAGGCGCACCCACCTAAGTTTTGTGGAGCTCGAAGAGAAGAAGGCCTGTATGCCTTGTCAATGTTGCCTTTTCTTGTCGTTGGTTTGTTGATGGTGTTGAATGTATGCTCTAGGTTTCAAATCCCATTGTCTAGATATTATGTTTTCACCTAAGATTGGGGGTTGCAAGAAAAAGAACCAACATAAATGGCGACTCTGCTGGGGAGACAAGATGTTAAAAGTTTGTTTCATCTATCCTGGAATCTCTTCTATTATTTGTTTAAGCTCATCCAATTGAATTAGCCCATACGTGTCGGTTGGCAAGAATGTCCAAGAGCCTGATCAAATCTGTTCTATCATAATTAGAAGTATTTGAAAGAGTCTATTCCTCTGGATAAGTAGCTAAAGTTTTTAGAATATAATATGGGTATGTCTGGGTCTTAATGACTAGGTCTATATCTGAATTATTTTCCACACTGTAATCTCAGAGGAGGATAAAGGCTATCATTGATTTTTGAGTCTTTAAAAGCATTCAGGTCAGTTAAGAAGTTATTGAGCACACTTTACATGATTACCTTATGTTTGTTGGATGCTGATAAATGAGTAAAATGGTGCTTCCTGGTAATGATGTTGCACCTATACTGCAGCCTGATTTGAATTGGCCAAAAAATGATATTATTTCTCAATTGCATTCTCTAGCTTGGAAAAACAAGACAAGTTATGCAGAGTATAGGAGAGTGACTGATGCGCTAGAAGGAGAAGAGGAAAGAGCTCAGATCCATGAGGAAAATATGAGGAGATTAATCATTGAAGCTAGAAGGATGGACTTATAGTTAACTAGTGCATAGCCCCATCAAAGAGAATGAATGATCAGTTTTAGCAAAAGAAGTTAATATAACAATAGTGGGGTTCCAGACATCATCCTCAAGGTCAGGTGGTGACTCTGTTAAAGAAGAATAGAAGTTTGCAAAACTAATGGTGATTGTTGTTGCTCAAAGTCTCAGACTCAGTTATGGCTTGTGTTCTGAAAAGAGATTTTAAGATTGAAAGGTATAGAGCCATTGATTTTAATGGTATCCTGGGTTACCCAAACAGATAACCAGATGAAATCAGAAAAGACATCCCAAGATTCTATGGACAGAAAGGTGAGTTATTTGAGAAACATCTGCGAAATTTTAAAAATATAATAGATGATTATGAAATATTTCATGAACATGTGATCATGAGGTTATATGTCTGGTCATTAAAAGAAGATGCTAGAAAATGGTTTTTAAATTTGTTTCCAAATTCTATAGATTCGTGGGCACAATTTCAGTCAATATTCTTAGAGTACTTTGGAGAATGGATTTGTGAATCTATTTTGCTCACAATTTTTTTTTTATGCTCATATTGAAAATGGTGAACCAGTTCCTGCATTTAATGTGAGATTGATGAAAATGTTGAAAAGAATTCCTGAGAAATGTATACCTCAAGATGCAATGGCACTAGTTGTATACCTGGGTGATTTTGATCCTAAAATGAGTTACAAGTTGAGAATGGAGAACCCAGAAAATTTATATGAAGCATTTGAGATAGCCATGAATATTGAAAAGTTGGCTAAGTTTGGGATGATTAGAAGATTAAGGCCTAGGGTTGTGAGATCTTATAAGAAGTCTTATGCAAGAGAAGAACCTAGTTTAGATGTTTTAAATTCTAGTTCAAGTAATTACCAACCTGCTACTCCACTTACAACTTCTCATTGCATATCTACTAATAACACTGGTTGTGTCCCTTATAATGTGATAGTTGAGCCAAGAAGTTGCATAATATCTCCCAGCGAAGTAAGTGTGTTTCAGTATATGCCTACATCATATTCACTGGCACAAATTTGTGCACATAAAGAATCCTTTAAGGTGCATATACCTGAATTCAATATCACATGTGGTAGTATACCTTATGTCCCATTTTAGATACTGTTTCATACTACAGATCAGATTGATCCTCAAGTTTCTTGTCAACAAGGTGTTCCTAATTTGACATGTATGGTTGAGAGGGGGGAAGCTCAAAGTGGACAGAGTAGTCATGATAATCTTATTGAGGTTAATAAAGACCTTTATGAGCAACATAATTATGGGTCTTAATCTAATGAAGTTTATAGTACTGATGAGTGTCCTGATTTTGATATTGTTGGTGTTGACACTAATTCTTCCTTTTCTGATAAAAATGACTGTGATGTTAAGATTGACAGTGGTTTTAATGAAATCTCTAATCCACTATTCGACGAGGAAAAATAAAATTGTCATGATATTTTTGAGAGAGGTGATCATGGGGTTGTTAATCCATTCTATGAAGAGATGGTTGAGAATTTAGATAATTCAAATGTGGTCTCACATGGTGCAATGAATGATTATAGTAACCAGGATGTAATATCTGGCTCAGGATTATTGTGTGAGATTGAATCTTCTTTTAGTATTGATTGTGATGATGTTGTTAAAGATGCTTTAGATTGTTGTGAACATGATAGTACAAATGTTCCTCTTCATATGAAAACATTGCTGGAGTATGTGAAAACTAATGTTGGTAATCAGATTTCTTGGGACAGTGATTTATGTAAAGAGAATTACTGTCACGGGGCCAGACTACGAGCTATATTGGATGGCTCACTTTCTTGTTTGTTATCTTGTTGGGCGACTTGTTGCGGAAGTTGCTCGCTTTTCTGAAGTGTTGGTTCTTTTCTTGACAGATGGGGTTCACAGCAATATTGGGCGAATCCATTTTGTCATCGTGATATGGATTGATACTTTCAGACTTTTGTATGTCAAGGCAGCATAGCTTAGTTCTTACTGGGCGACTTAGATCTACATTGGGTTTTGATCTAAGTTTTTGGCACATTGGCATTTGGGGTTTGCATCGGAGGTTGTAGACGGCCGACTTGGGCTTGGCGCATTTCTTTTGCATTGGACATTGAGTAGGCCGACTTCCCTGAGCGGTTATATAACATCTATCCGTTGATTGCGGATGACTTATGTAATTTGGTCTTAGCACAAGTCATGGCGCCGACTTGTTGGATTCATCGAGGTGTATTGACGGTTACGGAATTATCTTAGCCGTTGATGCATATCTCGAGGAGGCCGACTGTGTTCTTTGGCCGAGGCAATGTTGCCTTTATAAGGAGAGCTCATTGTAGCTCATTTCATCAATCAGGTGGTGAAGTAGCAGCGGCGAATACCAAGGAGCAGCAGCAGGAGTGCAACTTGGCGAGGCGACTGTTGTAGCACTGCGCTTAGAATAGAAGTGTTGTGCTTTTTGTTGCTAAGGCATTGCAACTTTGTATCTTGTATGAGCTGGGAGGGCTCAAATCATTATCTTTATACTTGGGGGCGATCTGTATTTTTCAATGCAGCATCCTAACCTTGTCTTGTAATTCAGTTTGCAGTGATAAGGAATTCTGGGGGAATTCGCCCCACCCATAATTTGGTCCGTGTTATTGCTCGTGCATGCTTTACTTTATATTTGGGAGTTACAGATCTGATAAGTCTTTTGTTGCATTTAGTGGTGAGGCATAGTCTAGAATCCCCACTGTGAGCTACTTGCTTGCATAAACAACTCGGATTACCAGTGTCGAGGGTCTTTCTCCCAAAGGTCCCTACAGGTGGTATCAGAGCAAGTTGGTGCTCTAATCAGATCTGAAGTAAACATGACAGATACGGACAGCCAGTACGAAATAGAAATCAGTCAAGTTCCGGAAACGATGAAAACTGCTAAGGAAGCAGCGAAGTCCAAGTATCCAAAACACAAAGATTGGCTACTGGATCATGAGGAAAGATTAGAAGCATTGGAGAATTCTGATCTTAAAGAGCGACTAGAGGAGAAGTGGATCGAAGACTTGGCCAAAGTATCCGAGAAGGTGGATGCGATGGAGGAACTTCGGTTTCTCAAAGACGGCCAACAGATCTACCAGGCCTTGCTGCAAGGAGGGCAAGCAAAGGCAACTCGAATCAGCTCTTATGACGGCGAGCGTGATGACAAAGCTCTCGATAATTTCTTCTGGGATGTCGAGGAGTATTTGTCATGTGCGCCAAAACTTGGAGATGAAGTGTTGTTGAAGGAGATAGCAACTCACCTCACTGGGAGTGCTAAGCTTTGGTGGCGCACTCACTTGGTGGTTGAACGCACGGGCAAGCCAGTCAAGCAGATCAAATGTTGGGCGGATCTGAAGGTGGCACTGCATGACCAGTTCAGACCCGACAACTCGGATTGGATCATCCGATCTCGATTCGATCAGCTGCGGCATACCGGCACCATCCGCGAATATGTTAAGGCGTTCCAAGTATTGGATCTTAAATGCAATAAACTCAATGATTTTGAAAAGTTGTTTCTTTTTACAAAAGGCTTGCAGTCTTGGGCCAAAGATGAGCTGTTGAGGCAAAAGGTGCAAACACTTGCTGAAGCAATTTCGATTGCAGACAGTCTGCTTGATTACAAGGGCGATGTTGCAAAGGGATTTGGAGGAGCTCAGTCTGACAACTCGAGAAAGAGGTTCCGCCGTGATGAGAAGAAGAATAGGCCACCTTCTAATCAGTCCAGCGAACCAAAGGGCAAGAAAGGAAACAAGGCGAATGGAAAAGACTCAAAGAAGGATCATACTCAGAAGGAAAAGAGGAAGGATCCCGAATCGGGTTGTTTCATTTGTGGCAAGGATGATCACTGGGCGAGGAACTGTCCAGAAAGGAGCAGAGTCAATGCTCTACTTGTGGAAGACAAGTCTATGCCATCCATGAGCACAATCCGATTGCTCAACTCATTGACAGGATGCAGCACACCGCGAAATTTACATGAGCTTTGCTATGTGGAGACCTTTTTTGGAGGAAAGAAGATTGTTGCGATGGTGGATTCGGGGGCGACGCACAACTACATCTCGGCTGAGAGAGCTAGAAAGTTGGGGCTGAAGCTTGAAGCCACAGCAACTCGTTTCAAGGCCGTGACTGCACCTGCACAGAAAGTGATTGGAGAGATCAAGAACGAGATCGTTCGAGTTGGTCCTTGGCAAGGATCAATTGATATGGTCACAATAGACATGGATGAATTTGGCTTCATTTTGGGACAAGAGTTCTTAAGAAAGGCATCTGCAGCAGTGGCTCCGCACATGGGCTATGTACTTGTGCTTGATCCAGCAAGACCTTGCATGATTCCTACAGTGAGGAGCGGCGAGATGGAAAAAGTATTAAGTGCACTCAGTGCAAAACAGATCTGGAAAAGTAATCCGGATGAGTTGTATCTTGCAACTTTGCTTGGAGGTTGGGATGAAGGAGAAGCTTCAGCAAGCTCCAACACCGCAGCCGTCCAAGAAGTGCTGCATGAATATGCAAGTCTCATGCCCGATAAGCTTCCAGCAGTTATGCCGCCAAGGAGACACACAGATCACCAGATTGAATTGGAGGTAGGAGCAAGACCACCAGCCAAGGCTCCTTACTGCTTATCAAGGCCAGAAATGGCCGAGCTGAAAAAGCAATTAGCCGAGCTCATAGAGGCGGGCTAATTGCGTCCATCCAGATCACCGTATGCAGCGCCTGTACTGTTTCAAAAGAAGGAAGGAACACTAAGGCTTTGTGTTGACTACCGGGCTTTGAACAAGCTCTCAATCAAGAATAAGTATCCTCTTCCCCTCAGAGCGGATAGCTTCGACCGGTTGGCGGACGCAAGGGTGTTCAGCAAGCTGGACTTGAGGCAGGGTTACTACCAAATCAGGATCGCACCGGGTGATGAAGAAAAGACTACGATAACGATCAGGTACGAGAGTTATGAGTTTTTGGTAATGCCTTTCGGCCTCACTAACACCCCTGCAACCTTTAGCACTCTCATGAATGATGTTTTTAGGACATTGTTAGACAAATGTGTTGTGGTATATTTGGATGATATACTAGTTTACAACAAGAATATGCAAGAACATAAGGAACACTTGAGGCAAGTGTTTGAGTTGCTCAAGTAGAACAAGTTGTTTGTGAAGAAAGAAAAGTGTGCATTCGCAAAAGAAGAAATGCCATTCTTGGGTCACTTTGTGGGTCGTGGCCAGATCCGCCCAGATCCGGAAAAGCTCTGCGCAATTCAGGATTGGGAGCCACTCTGCAATGTGCATGGAGTCAGGCAATTTCTTAGCTCGGCCAACTACTTTCGGCAGTTTGTTGATGACTACCCAAGGATTGCAAGTCCTCTCCTAGACTTGTTGAAGGGAGACAGAAGTTGGAAATGGGAAGTTGAGCAACAAATGGCTTTTGAGTCATTGAAAGAACAATTGGCAGTTCGGGGGATTCAGAATGACACTAGCGGAGTATCACTTAGCCGAAATGATGATGAAGTTTCTGGAGAAGAACGACCTGTTTTGAGTGAAGGGGTTGTCCACACAGCCAGCTTTCAGTTCAAAAGGCGAAGAGGCGGTTCAGCTTGCCTCTGTATCGACTTCAGGATCGAGCAGTCCATGTCAAATACGGAGGACATCTTTTCGGAAGATGAAATCCTACTGAGATGGGAATAGTTCGGAACCATCTCGCTTCGCGACTTGATGATACTTGGATGCAGTACACCTGATCAGTCTGTTAACTGCACCAAAACAATGGAGCTTCTTGAGGAATGTTCCGAAGTGTTGGATCGTTGGAACTAGGTCGGTCTAACAATCGCAGAACCATGGGAAGATAAGTTGGCAAAGCTGGCCGAGTTCCTTTCTCATAAGTTTTTATGCAGTACTGGAAATTCATTTCCAGATTTGTGTGCACAGCATGGAGATGTCTATTTGGATGATGTGAAGATCATAGCAGCTCGAGTAGTGCATCCGATTCAGGATGGAGATGAAGGCAGCAACAATGCTGTATCCTATCAACATGCAGGATCAGAGGACTTGAAGACTTTGTCTTATGGCGATGACTATGAGGCTTTCACAGATTGTATCAGATTTGATGATGGGTTACACAGTGATGAATTCCTTAGCAATTGGGGTCGTCATGATGAGATACTTGGGCTCCTCAGCAGGAGGGATCCAACCTAGTCCGAGTAATTGCAATCAAAATCCTTCTCGTTTGCATTGTGGCCAAATGCGGACACATCGGGGGCGACGCCACGATTTGGGCGGGGGAGGATGTCACGGTGCTAGATTGCGAGCTATATTGGATGGCTCACTTTCTTGTTTGTTATCTTGCTGGGCAACTTGTTGCGGAAGTTGCTCGCTTTTCTGAAGTGTTGGTTCTTTTCTTAACAGTTGGGGTTCACAGCAATATTGGGCGAATCCATTTTGTCATCGCGATATGGATTGATACTTTCAAACTTTTGTATGTCAAGGTGGCATAGCTTAGTTCTTACTAAGCGACTTAGATCTACATTGGGTTTTGATCTAAGTCTTTTGGCTCATCGACATTTGGGGTTTGCATCGAAGGTTGTAGACGGTCAACTTGGGCTTGGCGCATTTCTTTTGCATTGGACATTGAGTAGGCCGGCTTCCCTGAGCGGTTATGTAACGTCTATCCGTTGATTGCGGATGACTTATGTAATTTGGTCTTAGCGCAAGTCATGGCGCCGACTTGTTGGATTCATCGAGGTGTATTGGCGGTTACAGAATTATCTTAGCCGTTGATGCATATCTCGAGGAGGCTGACTGTGTTCTTTGGCCGAGGTAATGTTGCCTTTATAAGGAGAGCTCATTGTAGCTCATTTCATCAATCAGCTGGTGAAGCAGCAGCGGCGAATACCAAGGAGCAGCAGCAGGAGTGCGACTTGGCGAGGCAACTGTTGTAGCACTGAGCTTAGAACAGAACTGTTGTGCTTCTTGTTGCTAAGGCATTGCAACTTTGTATCTTGTATGAGCTGGGAGGGCTCAAATCATTATCTTTATACTTGGGGGCGATCTGTATTTTTCAATGCAGCATCCTAACCTTGTCTTGTAATTCAGTTTGCAGTGATAAGGAATTCTGGGCGAATTCGCCCCACCCATAATTTGGTCTGTGTTATTGCTCGTGCATGCTTTACTTTATATTTGGGAGTTACAGATCTGATAAGTCTTCCGTTGCATTTAGTGGTGAGGCGTAGTCTGGAATCACCACTGTGAGCTACTTGCTTGCATAAACAACTCGAATTGCCAGTGCTGAGGGTCTTTCTCCCAAAGGTCCCTACAATTACTGTGATGAAGTTATGTGCACTCGCAGATGTTTGTAACGGGATGTCATTGGATTTGTTTGGTCCAATTACAGAAGTTGTTTGTGTGGAGAAGAGTAAGGATTTGGATTTTGAATTAAAAAATTTCATTCAGCCAGAGTTATGTTCAGTTTTTTGAGAATGGAATATTAAGGATGTTGATACATGTTATTCAGTAAATACTGAGATGAATTAGTATGCTGAGATGCAGTTTTTTTATGAGCATACTTTTCTTTCTAGTTTGCATCAGATGATCATTAATAATTATCTTTCTTCTATGCAAACTAGTCATGATGTCAAACCTGATGATATCATTTGTGGCTGAAAATGAATATGGGTGTTTCTCTTTTCCAGTCCAGCTTGATGAGATTTTTCAAAAGCATAATGATGAGTTGAATTTTAAAAGGGGCTATATTTTGCATACTGGTTATGATATGAATTGGTCATATAGCTATGAAAATTTTGAATGGATGTCTGATGACCATAGAATTCAGAATGGTAAAGAATATGTGTTCAGTGCTAATTGCATTGGCGTACTGAAGGATGTCAATTATAATGAATATGGTCTAATGTATTTCAGTGATATTTTCAGACTGATCATTTTTCTTAAGTGATGAGAATCAGATGTTTGACAAGGGAAGGTCTTGGTTCTACATGATTGGTGGCCAAGGGCCACCAATTCAAGCATAAGTCTGATTTTCAAAGCACTTTGTACATAATCAGAGGTTGAAATGGACTTGATGACTAGTCTGCTTCACACAGAGATTTGAATCCTTGATTTGCCCTTTTTGGGAAAACATCCCCAACAAGAGCCATTGATGGAGCTCAAAATATTTGTGAGCTCCTAAAATGGTAGTAATCATTTTCTAACTAATATGCAGGAGTTGTGCAGAAGATTTTAGCTATTTGAGCTTTCAGGGCTCTTTATCATTTTGAAATCAATTGACCATTGAGAATTGTAATTTTCCCACTAAAAGGTGGAGAAGAGCTAACTTTTAATGTTAGTCGCATCGCCACGGGTGTTTGTTTCTCTAACCGTTAATGGGTCGCAGGGCCGCGACAGAGATGGTAGCGGTTGTGTTTTATATTTCCCGCATCCTCGCCACAGTTAGGAGAATATAAGTTTTAAGGTCACGAGGTAGGGGATGAAATCATAGCAGTCAGTTTCTACCTTCCTCGCACCCTCACGGCAGTTGAAAGAAGAGACTTGTAGTGGTCACAAGGCTACGGTGGAAGCGGTAATGGTTAACAAAGGTGATCATTCACGTCCTCGCCATAGTTAGTAAATAAAGAACTTTTTGGTTGTGGGCTGGCAAGCAACTAACGCGTGTCATCTTCGGTTTTGACCTAAGGGTACTAATGACTGTGTCGCGTCCATGTGGGGTTTCAGCCTAGTTTGAGAGACTAGTCGCGGGCGTGCGAGGAGATGCCACGGATTGCTATAGGAGTTAAAATGTTTGTTTTTGTTGCCTCCAAACGGTTAACTCCAGGTTGATGATGAGGGTTACAAGGTCACGGTTGAAGATCGTGGATTTTGGTCGGGTTATGTTGTCGCTGCCTCACAGGGTTAAGAAGGGTTAAGGTAAGATGGGTTGCAGGAAGGCACTGAGATGAATCAAGGGCCTAAATAAAGTTTGTCCTCGCTGCCTTGCGGCTCTTTGAGGAGTTAAGTAAAGTGACTCGTGAATGTGTGAGTGAATATCATGTGGTAACCGGTGCAATTAAGAGATGTTTTGTCACGCCCTCGCGAGGTTAATCACGGTTAAGGTAAGATGGGTTGCAAAGAAGCGACTAAAGACAGGGGTGTAAATTGAAATTAATGTCGCAATCTTGCGAGGTTTAAGGCTCATCAGGAAACAGGCTTGCGAGGATGCGAGTAGTGAAATGTGAAGGCTCCAGTGAGGGGTCATTTACTGTGACATGCACAGAGATCTAAAGATTACAGATAGTCGGAAAATTCAGAAAACCTTTATGCTTGCAGAAGAATAATAATAAACTTTCAGATTGTCAAAGGGAATTTTGTAAAGTTACTTCAATACGCAAATAGCTTGTCTGACATTCAAGGACTACCGTCGTTTGTCATCCCAAGGATACATGACAGAAATTGAAGGTTATAAAATGCATCTCTCAGTAGAACCAGTTATCTGAATGCTTGTAGAAAATGGATATTTTGGAGAAAACAAAATATCTCTGGAATGATGCAAGATATATTAAGATACAGTTAAAGGAGGAATATTGGGATGAAATATAGAAGTAGAATACATAGGTAGCCAGAGGGATATTAAAATGGAGGTTCGTGGCCAGAGGGTTATTAAAAGTTGAAAGGAGCAGCAGATTCCTAATCCACAAGGCTAACATTTTGATACCTCCTGGTGGTGGCATGGCAAGAGGAAGCAGGATGAAGAAGAGGACGATAAGACCTCAGAATCATGTGTTCTAGTAGGAACATGTAAGAACCTGCCTGGTTCCTTCCTTGAAATCCAACTGCAATAATAATTCTTAACTTGGAAAAGAAATGTGTTTTGATAATTCTTTGCAAATATGTGCTTTTTTGTATTTTCTCAATATATGAACAAAGATTGCAATTGCACCAAATGATTTCGAACGTTCATAAAACTAAATACTAGTCATGCCAAAATTCATAATCAAATTACCATACAAGTGCTAATAGCTATCATCAATGCAACTGGGATCGAATTAAATCACACTACCTCTTAATTTTCCCTTAACATGTAGACCGCAATGCATATAACTACTGGCCGCAGTTTGCTAACAATAATGGCGGCTCGAACAAGGAGTAATGTTGGCGGCTCATACAAAGAAGCAATGGACTGAAGCATTGGCCACAGCAAGGAAGATGGATGACGGCTAATGTTACTCCGGTATAGACCACGGCTGGAGTCAAATAAGTTGACGGTGGATAGCAGCAAATCATACACCCTTCTGCTAGGTACGAAAACTCTTCACCAAATGGAAAGTAGTAGCCAGCACAAACCGTAACCTTAAACACTTGTTATCTCTGCAAGGCAAAACGTGAATTCTGAAACTCCTATGAAACCACGAGCTAATTGAAACCCTCACAATTCGCTGATATTGAAATCAGTTCAAAGTGATAATACACTGCAAAGAATTATCAATTCATTCAGCAAGTTTTCAAAACCCTTTTCCAAATGCCAGAACAATTCGCATCCTCCACAATATTTATCAAATGATCAAAGTCGTAATCCTCAAAGCTTTCGAAAAAAACCATATAACAAGTTGAAGCTTCTCCATGAAGGCTCGAATTCCTAGCTTCAAGGTCACACCTTTCATAACTTAAACCAATTTACTTCATTAAGTTTGGTTAAAAGATATAATTACAAATATGACTCCTTTTTCCTCCATTTAAGAAAAACCAAACTTAAGACATTATAATATCACTAAATGACTAATGATTAGACATATTATAAGCTCAAGAATATAATTAATTAAGATAACTTAATTAATTCAATTCACTCCAAGCTCACTCTATTTAATTGCATGCTCAAACCAACTACCCTGCTCCGACAATTCAACTACTCGGACACCCTGCCACAAATGGAAACTAAGAAGAGAAGACTTACTATAAACAGTAAGTTTTGACCAAAAGACCCTCAAATCCACTCATTAGCCCACGAGGATCGCAATGATGGGCTAATAAACATGACCCCCAGATACCTACTAAATCGGAGACATCACAGAACAAGTTCCAGAATCCTCGCAAGTTTGTAAAAGAAACTTTTGAAAATCTTGCATCATGGGCTTCTTTGCATCCATATCAATGTAAAAGTGATGTTGGCACGGCTCTAGAATGTGGTAGATTCATTGAGAAATATGGGGATTTCTACACCGACAAGCAGTTATACATCCGATAAGGTTAGGAAGTAACAACTTTGTTGGGAAGTAGTTCTATGCAACAAGTTTTGTAAAAACAGATCAGATTTAGATAACGCCCTGAATGTAATGAGCCTGCCTGGCTCTAACCCTCAATTTGACTGCAAGAAATTCTAAAATTCTAGAATTTGATTCTTTTCAATTCTTTCAACAATATATAGTCTTTTGATATCTTTTCCTAATAATTAAAATGCATTACAAGATTCAAATCAAACTATGACTATAATTCATAACCACTGTATTCTAAAAATCCTTTATTAAATGCATATTGAAAAGCATAGAATTTTAATAGTGAAACATCAACAATTAATGAAGAAATTCCTAACGCAACTAGAACTTGTTTTATTATCGTTGTTGTCTTCCCCCGCTGCTAGAATGATTAATGGCAGCTGAAGAAGAATGGCTTTGGCTGTTAACAAGCCCACGCCCAGCAACCATAGCAACACCTTGCAAAAAGAAATCAGCGCTTCCACTCTTCCCTTCTCCTTATGGCATCAAACTTCATATGCAACCCTTTTGAAAATCAACAAGAAAACTGAACCAATCCTCTTCACAATTCACTGGAACCGAATCCAAGTCAAAGTGATATGAAACTGAATTGAATTCACAATTCAATCAGCAAGTTCCTCCAATTGCACAAATCACTGGATTCATTTCACCAGTTCTAAGTGTTGAAAGCAATCAAAGAATTTGCAACTCTCTGAGCCAAATCGCCGAAACCCTTAGAGCCAATTTTACAAGCTGAAAATATCATAGCATAATAATGACTTCAATTTCCTCCATGTCTTTTATAACCTCCCAAAGAGAAATCGAATCCCTAGCTTCTTCAACACATTTTCATAACTTAAAACACTATGTCATTAAAACATTTGGCTTGCATAAATTTTCCATTGAAATATACTACTTCATTATATTTCTTCACATTAAATGACATAGCATTTAAATATAAGTCATTATAATTAATTAATGACTTGACTTTATTAAATGAGCTCATAATATAATTAATTAAGTGAACTTAATTAATTAATAAAATCATCAACCCAAGCCAACCCAAATGCTTTGTTCTGGCAAGACAACTACTCGGACACCCTGCCACAAATAGACACTGCCAGATATAGACTTACTAAAATTAGTAAGTCCCTCAAACTGGAAACCCTGCAAATGAATCCACAATTCCACTGATACCAATGCACAGGTGCTCTACTATAAATAACAATCATGACGATCACCCAAAATAAACACTTACTATAAATAGTAAGTTTGTCAATCTGACCCAAACGAAGAGAAATCCTGGCATCACAGACCTCCAGAGTGGAAAATGACCATTGGCTCTGCCACACGACCCCCTCCAACATCCCGACTAGCCTACGAGGCTCACAGAAATAAGCTAATCCCATGTGCCTAAAAACGGGGACATTACACTGAAGCTTGTTGCATTTCAATATATATTGGAATCTCAGGGTCGTAAAAAAATAAAGGTTCTAAAGTACTATAATAAAAAAAATCTGTAGAAAATTAGTGTTGAGTCTGAAGGTCTAGGATAGAATTTGTAGATTGGAAATTTGTGACTTCGTGAGTAAATGATAACCAATATGTACGGTTAGAAGATTATGCTTCAGAATTGTCTCCATTGTTGTATACTTATTATCACTTGAATACAAAGCATCAAGGGTGTTTTGGGTTCAGCTTTTTAGTATTCCTGATTTGTATTTGTTGTTTCTTCCTTTATCCCAAGGGGAGAATTAATTTGCTTTGAACAACTAACAATGATTTAAGTGGATGATATGGATTTTTAAGAAGAATTCTGAAATAACAAGAGAGATCTATTAATGTTAGGCAATAATAAAAAGGGATATGCTGGTTGTGTTATGTTTATTGATGGAATTCTATTTATATTCTCTTGTTTGACTTTGTACCTAGGATAATCACTGGTCTATGCAGGTTTATTTTATCTTTAGAATACAGCAAAAAATCAGATATCATTTTATTTGCTTTGTCATTAGAAGTATTAGTGTAGTTTTAGTTCTCAGTAAGATGTAAACTGTATATGGGATTCTACATGAAGATGGTAATATGTCAAATACCCATGATTTTCAAATCTGAGAACTATCCACAATTTGTTGGTCTGTAGTATGTCAATTGATGTGGGTCTATTATATGTATAGACCTAGAAATAGGTGCAGCCACCTGAGTTTTGTGGAGCTCAAAGAGAAGGCTTGTATGCCTTGTCAATGTTGCCTTTTCTTGTCCTTGGTTTGTTGATGGTGTTGAATGTATGTTCTATGTTTCAAATCCCATTGTCTAGATATTATGTTTTCACCTAGGATTGGGGGTTGCAAGAAAAAGAACCAACAGGACATAAGAAAGGAAAGGACATTTTCACGCAAGGTGGAGGACATTTTTGAAAAATGGAAGAACTAATGCAGCCGCCTACCATTTCCACAGCTGGTGACAGCCACATTTAAGAGGAATGACCAGAAGCATGGAAGAAAAGGTTAGCCATTCCATGTAAGGCATGGAGATTCACAATTTTGATCCAAACACAGTGTGCCAGGATAGCTTAAAAACCCTACGCCCCTTTGTTTTGGTGTGCTTTGTTTGCTGCTGGGTAGAAGAAGGGGAAGAGTTCTGAGAGTGTAAGGAATTAGAAGAGTTTGTGGCAGGAGTTGTTATTTCAATCTTTCAGGTTAGTTTATTGCTGCTGTAATCTATTTCAATAGCTCAATAATTTGGTAATTAGTAGTATATACTTTCATTACCTGCTGCAATCTAATTCAATAGCTAAAGAATTTGGTTAATTAGTGATATATACTTCCATTACCTGTTGCTATGCTTGGAAATATTGAGAATTGTCTTTTTAAATGCTTCAGCCTTGATGAGAAGTCTTTCCATTTGTAAATTATTAAAAAAAAAAAAAAAACTTATATCTGATTTTGTTTGGGTCCAAATTGGGGTATGAGCAAACTAGAGAAAATGTAATGCATAGAACCTGAGTTGAATGGGGGTTTTGTGTGACTGTTATTGGTGTTGTTTTGAAGCTGAAAACATGCTAAAGCTTAGATAAAAAAATATAAATATATTATTACATTCTCTTGTAGAGTTTCAAGCTAGGGTATGAGGGGTTGATGATTAAAACGGGTACATACATATATATATATATATATATATATATTTCTTACCTTGACTCACCCTGCCTGATGCATACTCAACTAAAAATAAAAATAAAAATAAAAGAGATCATAGGTCTGCCATTAACTCACAAAGGAAGTAATGAATAATCCCTCTTTGCTGGTTGAGTTAAAAATAACTCAAAGAATTGTTTCTCTTGAACCTAATTCACTCACCCAAGATCTCTTACGCGAGTGGTGATTGATTATTAAGTTTAGAATGTGGACTGCTATGTAAATTTACTCGTCCAATGATTTTTATAAATCTGAAGTATTAAGGGAGTTGAGTTGATTAGAAATTGGGTAGCCTTATGTGTCAACTTAATCTCCAAGATAATAATTAATGGTATGCTTCCTATCTGTCACAAGTCTTTACTTCAATTTCACACTCAAGGCATTTTGGTCTTCTTTTGGTAAATATTTTGAAACCCGCACATGGTTGTACTATGTCAATGAGCAGCTGCAAATCTCATTATAAGACAAAAAAAAAACATTGGTAAATTTTTCATCGGTTGTGTAGTAGGCTGATTTCCTCCTTGGCTCAACTACAACGGAATGACTAAGCCCTCTTGGTTTAATGGAAACCAAACAACTTGGGATAGAATGGATTACAATACCCATATATCATTCAAACACCAACCTGGCTAGATTAACCATAAGGACGATCGCTTATTCCAAATTAGAAACCTCCTTTTGATCATTAATGCTAAGCATGTTTCAAGAGATGGCGTTTACGGCTAAAGATGGTGTAAGGGCTACGAGGACATAGGTAGAGGCTGATTACCACATTACGTAGGCTACCCTTCTCCATCTGAGGTGACCACCAATGGAAATCCTATGATCAATTCAGAGATAAGCTTATCCATGCTCGAGATTGACAGTAGTCAAGGAGCATATGATGTCGCGCGACTGCAATTGTACCATATAGATAGTAGGACAGATTCCGCTAGGAGAATTTGGCCTTAAGATCAGCGACATGCCGGAAATGGACTTCCTTGCTTGCTTAGATATCTGATGGATTGGAGGAATAAGAATTTCTAATGGAAAATAAGTAGGTATCATACTGAGCCCCACTTTGTTGAAATGTCAAGTATTGGTACCTGAGTTTACCACTGATAGGAACACCTAGCGTACTCAGTCTTCAAGAGGTTACCCCTATGCACTGTAGGATGATCTAATCATCCACTTACTCACCCCGGGCCACGGAATCCGTATGGAGGACTAGATAGGGATGGTGTTCACCATGGAGGGTTCGTATTGCACCCCTGAGGCAAACTATATAAGAATAAAGCCTGGAGTCTTCTTGACCAAGCAAGCATTTATGGTATGTTCCTGATAAGGTTAATTGCTAGCACTCCATTGTTCTTATGATGCATCAATTTGTGAATTATAGATAATGTATAAAACATATATGGTCAATGAACAAATGAATTGGAATAGTTCATGATGTTATTTATTGTTGACATTATATGTTCTTACTCCTCATTGTTAAAAAAATGTGAGCAGATTCCAGGTCATGTCTGGGGATGTCATTACAGCGTTGTCGAGACAAAGTTGCCCACACACAAATATGGATCGGGATTTTTTGCCACTCTATGCTATAGAAGATCAGACTACTTTGAAACCAAGTACTTGGCAATTTGTAATCAACGTTACCCTTCTCATCTCATGTAACATATAAAATTTTTTTCTTTTCATTGAAGATTGAAACTCTCTAACTAAATAGAATTTTGATAAGAAAAAATCCATCGCCAAAAAGTGGAATTATTTGGCAAAGATGCAAAAAAATTAAAATGGATAACAATGCACATTTTGAGCCACACATGTTGATATCCTTTTGCACATTCTTGAATTGTGTTTAAACACATGAATTTAAGAAAAGCAATTGTTTGACTTAAAAGTTGATTAATGATATGATTTCTACCCACTATAACCTTCACCTTTTGATTAAAAAAATGAAAGCTTGTGTTTCCATTTATAAATTGTTATTATTGTTTTATTACAATTTGCAATTATTATTCTTATTTCATATAGGTAACGAACAAATGCATTCAATTCGATTGTATCCAGTAGTGTTGAGGACCATCAACCAATTGAACTTGACAGGATCAATCGTAACTCAAAATGGATAATTGATGCATAGGTTCCATTTGATCAAGAAGACTTTGATATCTTTGGAACACCCAATTTATTTCATGAATAGCATTATGTAATGTCCCCTTTTGGGACCACCTTATGTTTTGCCCTAAATTCACAAATCCAAATGAAGCAAACAGCAAAATATAGTTAGAGATATAATCCTTAATCAAGAACAAGATGAGATAAGCCTGTTTTAAAAACCACAACTTGAGAGATTGTAATCCGATCGCCCTGCTATAGATATGTTTGCCTCTTCTGTAGATATGATTGCTTCTGCTGTGGATATGGTTGCTTCTATTGTTCATCCCCTATATATCTTTATCCATATGTACATTCTTTCTCAAATCTGCATATGGTCCTCTTCAAATCTGCATATTCTCCTGTTTCAGATCTGCATATACCATATTCATATGTCTATTGTTATACTTCAGATGTCTGCTCTTCTAAGACTGATTGTTCATATTTTCTTCCCCACGAAACTGCATATTTTCCCTTTATAATGATTGTTGTGGATTTGATGATTTTTTGTTTGATCTTGTTGATTGATTATTTGCTTGATTTCCTGAGGGATTAATGATTGATGGATGAGTGATAATTGATAAGTCCTCCTTCAATTCTCGGAATGAAATCTCCTTTATACTTTATTAGTGAAAGGCTCACAATCTTTCATATGAATTGAGCCGCCACTTTTGATTGTTGTCTTTGAGAATAATATATTATTCCCCAAATTGATCTCCTTTGGATGTCTTCCTCAAATGAACCCCTTCTCCCATTTATATCTTCCAATGTGAGAGAGAGGCACAACCCTCTTCATCATGTCTGCCTCTTTGCAATGGCCACAACCTTCCATAATTACTACGTTTTGAGAGAGTCACAACCCTTCATCATTTCTGCACTTTGACAGGATCATGACCTTTCATAATTACCACCTTTTGAGAGTCATGACCCTTCAGTATTTCTTACCTTTGAGAGAGTCACAGCCTTGCATAATTACCACATTTTGAAAGAGTTAGAACCCCTTCACCATTCTGCCCCTCAAGAGAGTCACAACCTTTCATAATATAACCCTTTGAAAGAATCACAACCCTTCATCATTGCTGCCCTTTGAAAGAGTCACTTCCTTATTTTCTTTCATTCCTTTCTTCTTCCCTTAACCCTTTTTTAATTCCTATGCTCCATATTTTCTTCCTTCCTCCGTAACCCCATTCAAATGAACTTCTCTTCTCCCTTTTTCTATCTCATGTTTGAGGGAGTCACAACTTTTCATTTCATGTCTTTGGACCCTTCATTAACTTAACTAAATTTTAACTATGTTATATTTTATTAATGTATATTTCTAATTTGTTTTTTAAATTCTCTTATATTTTAACTTTATTTGTATTGTTTATTATTAAATACTATTTCAAAAAGGGGGCATTCCACATTTGAAAATAATTACGATTGTACTACATACCAGCTAGTCTCATTAGCTCCATGTATTTGGTGTTTCTTTGTACTTTATACGTTGTAGCTTGATATTTGTATTTATTAGTTCTAAGGGTCCAAGATTACTAAGAGGGAGTGAATCAATAATCTAAGATATCTGCAAATTTCCACTTCTTCAACTCAAAACCAACATTCACAAGTTTACCTATTGATAAGCAAATGAAACACAACCACCACAATGCATGCAACACATAACACAGAGATTTTCACGTGGAAACCCAAATGGGTGAAAACCATGGTGGGAATGAAGACCCGCAAATAATGTACTCTTCTGAAGTATGCCCTGTTAGGAGCTTAACCCTGTTAGGAGTTTATAAAGACACTGTTAGGTGCCACCCAATTATGGGATTTTCCTCTAGCCCTATTAGGAGATTTCAAACTCAAGTTAATGAGCCACTCTATTAAGAGATTTACAAATAAGACCTATTAGGGTCTACCCGGTTAAGGGATTTACAATTGGAAATTTGTTAGGGTCACTTGATCTGGAAATAGTAACTCCTTTGCTTGATCAGATCCTCTATAACACATACATTCTCTTCTCATAAAAATTTGGTACACCCTAGCTTGATCGCACCTTCACATCCACGATCTACACACACAAATCTTCGATTTCATGATATAAATATCACTGCTCAAGCCCTAATCCTTCCACCACCCTAAATCTCACCTAACACATTTGAAATCACTTTTTCAATCTTCGCACTCAAAGAGATCGCGCCAAAACACACATCCCAATAAAACAAACATCTCAACCAAACAGGTTGGCCATAGGATAGAACCTAGCAATTTATTTTATCAAGAACAGTCAAACACGTTTTGACCAACTCAACCTTCATCTTGATAAAACGTCTACCTCGATCAATGTAATGTCAACACATCACCACAAATGAATTGAAACACATCAGCATGACAGCTGGAACACAAATGATTCATTGCAACTCAATTACCAATTGACAAAAGAAAATCTACCATCGGTAGCACAAGAGCATTGTCACCTTTCACTGAAACAACTTCTGTAACCACAAAACATGCTTACTGATCATCCAAATCAGTCGTAGTCATAACCATCAACTCAACACAGTATCAACAACACCACTCTATGATCGCGCCACCTAACTCATCATAGATTTGATAAACCAACCAAATCACTCATTGTCACTCACAGATTGTTCTAGCAGTTGCCTTGTCATACTACAATCAATCATAACTTGAACAAATTATACATTCAACAGTTGCGATCATATAGTTATCATCTAAAGACATTCCCAAGTCTCCCTTAAGGATCGTGAGACCACTGAAACCACTTGCAACATAGTGTTCATCCTTCTCACATACTTGGCAACACACTAAAAACACTAGGTCAATACTTGACATCAATGACAACACAATAACTAATCATCTCAACACCAAATTTGTACCATCACATCACTTACCATTACTGCATCAGTTATGGCAACAGTCTCCCCCTTTGGCATTGACGGAAACACAACCTTCTCAATCAGATAACCTGCTATGCTTGTGTTCTTGCACTGAATCTTCAACTCTGAATATGTGTCTCCCCCTTTCTCTCTCTCTCTAATATCACTTTCTTGCTCATCTATCTCATCTGTTTGCTCGCCACTTCTTAGTACTTCTCTCCCCCTTTGACAACAATGCCAAAGATGCCATACCATAGATCACTTCTTCTCCTTGGATGTTGAACCCAGTACCTTTACCATTGACTACTCCCCCTAAGGAGTAGCCCCCTATTACATTAATCCAACAAAGATTTCCAATACAAAACATTGGACTGATGCAACAGCATCACTTAAATTATGCTCAAGTAGGGGAATGACCCCCAACTTACCTTTGAGATACTCAAACGTATCCTTTGGTAGTGTCTTTGTAAAAGTGTTTGCAACCTGCTCCTTGGTTGGCACATACTCCAACTGCACCTCGTGTTTGAAACTAGTCTCTAAGAAAATGGTACTTAATTGCAATATGCTTGGTCTTAGAGTGCATCACAGGGTTCTTGGATATGTTTTTAATACTAGTATTATCACAATAGATAACCATCAGTTCAGTTACCTTCTCCTTAATACCTTCCAATATCTGCTTCATCCAAGCAACTTGAGTGCAATTAATAGCAGCAACAACATATTATACCTCTGCAGTAGATTGGGAAATATAGTTCTATTTTTTGCTTGTCCATGACACAAGTCTCTTTCCAAGAAAGAAAGTTCCTCCACTTGTGGTCTTCCTATCATCCACATTACCTACCCAATCTGCATCAGTGAACATACTCAAAGTAAAAACTCCTTTGTGATCAAACCAAAGACCATAGTCTTCAATCCCTTTTAAGTATCTAAAGATTCTCTTCATGACCACCATATGGGATTCCTTTGGATTAGCTTGAAATCTTGCAACTATCCCAACTGCATGTGCTATATCAGGCCTACTATGAACAACATACTGCAACTTACCGATCATGGATTTGTATAAAGTTGCATTGACCTCTTTAGAATCATCTTCCTTGGATAGCTTACAATCGGTCACCATTGGAGTTCCAACCGGTTTAGAATCTTCTAACCCAAAAGTCTTCAACACTTCTCTCACATACTTTGTTTGGCTGATGTAGATTCCATCACTGAGCTGAGATATCTGTAACCCAACAAAGAATTTGATCTCTCCAAACATCGACATCTCAAATTTTGTCCTCATTTCATCTGCAAATGCAATGCTCATCTCATCATTTCCACCAAAAATGATGTCATCCACAAAGACTTCAGCAATCAACAATCGGTCATCCTTCTCAATATTCAAGTAAACATTGTTGTCCTCACTTGTTCTGATGAAACCAATCTTGATCAAATATGAGTGGAGTCTCTCATACCATATGCTTGGTGCTTGCTTCAATCCGTAAAGTGCCTTCTGCAACTTGCACACCATATCCTCATCTTCTGATGGTGCAAAACCTTCAGGTTGTTATATGTAAACTTCCTCTTCCAGAATTTGATTCAAGAATGCAGATTTGACGTCCATTTGAAAAACTTTAAAACCTTTGTAAGCAGCATAGGCTAGCAAAATCCTCACTCCTTCAAGTCTAGCCACTGGTGCAAAAGTCTCTCCATAGTCCAAGCCTTCTTCTTGTGCATGACCCTTAACAAGTCTTGCCTTATTTCTGACTACTTCACCAGCTTCATTGAGTTTATTTTGGAAAACCCACTTAGTTCCTATCACATTCTTATCAACGGGTCTGGGAACAAGTACCCAAGTATTGTTCTTCTTTATTTGATCCAATTCTTCTTCCATAGCCTTAACCCAATCTTCATTCTTCAATGCCTCTCTTACAGATTTATGTTCCTGTTCAGAAATCAGACAAGTACTTTCTCTGATCTTTCTTCTAGTCTGAACACCAATGTAATGTCCCCATCTTTTTAGCATCTCAGTGGAGTTCTTAGCCTTTATATTCTCCGAAGGCTAAGTGGAGAAATAAGGAGAAATTGATTAAATTAATTTCTTATAAAGTCATTAAATAAAATA
>MU223702.1:1205956-1215991 GCA_018584345.1 Thuja plicata | reverse complement strand
ATTACATCAGTTCAAGTATCATTGTTTTAAGTTCAACTAATGGATTAATAATTTATTGATATTCTTCTTCTTCATCATCATCATCTTCTATATGGAGCCTAATAAGACTCGAAGGTTAATTTTTCCCACTTTTATCGGCGCAATTTCCACCCCAAATTATTAAATGGGGGTTTTGGGGCAAAGCCCCCAAGACAGGGTCAAGGGGCAGCGCCCCTTGCGGGGTCTAGGGGCAGCGAGAGTTATTTTTCAGCTCCATAAGACATCAAATCATAAATGTATGTAAGATGAAAGACACAAAAAAAAAAGATTTAAAAAAACAAGTGTTTTTTAAATTTTTTTGACTTGATGGCCGATTCATGCCGGCTCACACATGGCAATTCAGTGATTTTTGGATGAATCGCCTGACGATTCAGGCGATTCAATCCAAAAAAACCGCCGATCTGATTCACCGGCTCCCAAAAAATCGGGGAGGGTGAATCGAATCGCGATTCACGCGCGATTCTCGTTACTTTGTTCATGACTAACTTCCTTTCCTTTCCTTGTAGGTGCAAGAGACATAGATGCCCAAAATGTAGCTTCAACCCTTGTAACACTTTTATCATAATTGCTAAGTTCAAAAGCAATCAACTTTCCAATCAATGCATCAAGAGTGACAATACCAGTTCCTAAAGATCTTAACTCTTGAATAGCAAAAACCCTAATGGCATAAAGAGGTGACAAGGTTCTCAATACTTTACTTACCACATCGTCATCTTCAATAGTTCCACCAGCACTTTTGATACCAGCAAACCACTTCTTTGATTCTCTGAACATACTTCTCAATGTTTTCACCTTCAACCATCCTCATGTCATCAAATTTTCCTTTCAGGCTGTCAACCTTAGCTTTCTGCACATGTTTGTCACCACCATACACTAACTTAAATTTCTCCCACACATCATAGGCAGTTTCGAAATCTTGGATATCAACAAACTCTGCATCAGATAATGTACTCGCAATGGCTTCCATAGCTGTAGTATTCTCTTGTTGTTCCCTTAGTTGATCTGCATTGAAAGTCCCGGTTGGTGCAACATACTTATTAACAACATGATTCCAATACTGGTTGCCCATACCTTTTAGATAAAGCTTCATTCTACCACTCCACACTGAGTAGTTCTCCCTTGTGCATTTAGGACCTTCCTTCCTCATCATTCTTGGATCCTGACCTCAAGCTATTAAGCTTCACCACAAACAGGACCAAAGCTCTGATACCAATTGTTAGTCCTAAGGGTCCAAGATTACTAAGAGGGGGGTGAATCAGCAATCTAAGATATCTGCAAATTTCCACTTCTTCAACTCAAAACCAACATTCACAATTTTACCTATTGATCAGCAAATGAAACACAACCACCGAAATGCATGCAACACATAACACAGAGATTTTCACGTGGAAACCCAATTGGGTGAAAACAATGGTGGGAATGAAGACCCACAAATAATGTACTCTTCTGAAGTACACCCTGTTAGGAGCTTAACCCTGTTAGGAGTTTACAAAGACACTGTTAGTTGCCACCCAGTTATGGGATTTTCCTCTAGCCATATTAGGAGCTTTACCCTGTTAGGAGATTTCAAACTCAAGTTAATGAGCCACTCTCTAAAGAGATTTACAAATAAGACCTATTAGGGTCTACCTGGTTAAGGGATTTACAATAGGAAACCTGTTAGGGTCACTTGATCTGGAAATAGCAACTCCTTTGCTTGATCAAATCCTCTATAACACATACATTCTCTTCTCAGAAAACTCTGGTACACCCTAGCTTGATCACACCTTCACATCCACGATCTACACACACAAATCTTCGATTTCATGATATAAATATCATTGCTCAAGCCCTAAGCCTTCCACCGCCCTAAATCTCACCTAACACATTTGAAATTTCTTTTTCAATCTTCTTGCTCAGAGAGATCGCGCCAAAACACACATCCCAATAAAACAAACATCTCAACCAAACAGGTCGGCCATAGGATAGACCCTAAGTTTTGACCAACTCAGCCTTCATCTTGATAAAACGTCTACCTCAATCAATGTAATGCCAACACATCACCACAAATGAATTGAAACATGTCAGCATGACAACTGGAACACAAATGATTCATCGCAACTCAATTATCGATCGACAATAGAAGATCTACCATCGGTAGCACAAGAGCACTGTCACCTTTCACTGAAACAACTTCGGTAACCACAAAACATGCTTACCGATCATCCAAATCAGTCGTGGTCATAAACATCAACTCAACACAATATCAACAACACCACTCTATGATTGCGCCACCTAATCAAATCACTCATTGCCACTCACAGATTGTTCTAGCAATTGCCCTGTCATACTTCAATCAATCATAACTTGCACAAATTATACATTCAACAGTTGCGACCATACAGTTATCGTCTAAAGACATTCCCAAGTCTCCCTAAAGGATCGTGACCACTGAAACCACTTGCAACACAGTGTTCATCCTTCTCACATACTTGGCAACACACTAAGAACACTAGGTCAATACTTGACATCAATGACAACACAATAACTGATCATCTCAACACCAAATCTGTACCATCACATCACTTACCATTACTGCATTAGTTATGCCAACAGTATTTTATAGTTTGGATTGATTTTGAGCATTAACATTGAAGTTGACCCATCTAGTATACATTTATGTAGTGTACATTATAATCAGTGATCTGAAAATTAATGAGAAAAATCTATATTTCAAAATTTATGATGTACTCTCTATCTCTATCTCTTTGTGTGTGTGTGCATGTGCACATGAACAATTAGAATGACTTTAAATATTAAGGAAAATTGTACTTTGTAGCTTATTATTTGTATTTTATAGTTTGTGATTGATTTTGAGGGTTACCTTTGAAGTTGACCAATCTAGTAAAAGTTAAAACATTATGTAGTGTACATTATAATCAGTGATCTGAATATTAATGTTAAAAAACTATATTTCAAAATTCACGGTATACTCTCTCCGTCTCTATCTCTCTTTGTGTGTGTGTGTGCGTCTGTGCAATTAGGATGTCTTTACATAATAAAGAAATCAATTATTTGTCTTTTTTAATCTTCAATGTTTTTTGGATTCATGATAATATTCTGAGAAATTGAAAATAACTTTATCTTTTTGATTTGCAGAGATATTCCTAATAAATATATTTGTTTCTATGGTCCAAGCGAAGTCAAATTGTTCACCATCTGTCATATAATGATAGTCAACAAACACATAAAAGTTTAAAACAAGAATTAAAAATCCTAAACCTTTTAGGTTGTCACAAGGCCTCCCAACTTAAATATTTATTATTCCATACTCTCATACCCAAAAATCGCATGCACCGTGAAAATTCCGAAGGCCGTAATTTGGGTTTGGCAGTACAGCACCCCAACCTCATTGGGGGTTGCCAACCCTAAACCCCCACTCTAGTTTTAAGAAATAAAAAATTGTGCTACAATAGATGGAAAAGCAGCATATTTTACCTAGGTATTTTCTATTTGAATCCCATGTAATTGAATTCCATTTATACTTTTTGGTTTGCTCAATCAATCTTGATTCTAAATAATGCTTATAATATAAACCTTTTGATATATCTTAACATTTATGCTTTGATAGTCGACATTGAATTATCAATTATCAAAAATGTTCTTAATTTGGTTTTTAGTTTTATATATTATGTGCAAATTGTGGTTATCTTATATATATACATAAGTCGTCCCCAAAACCTAGGAAACAATTTTCCCAGCCTTTGCTCCCCAATCCTAAAATCGTGGTGAACCAACAGTTATCATCATTGTCATTTGAGATTACAAAGTGTCAAACTTTGGCTCTTTTTTTTATATACTCGTGTTTTTATTACAAATTTATCGTGCACTCTCCTTTTTTGTTATTTTTGTAGATCAATAAAGCCCTTTACACCTTGAACAAAGTAGACACCAATAATATTACATTTAGTTCATTAAAAGAATAACCATTCAAGAATTTCAATGCCATTGGACAGCAATAAATAGAAGTCCAAGAAACCATATCCATAAATGGATATGTTCTGTCACCAAGTTCATTTGTTTGAATTTAGTAACTGTTTAGAGCAGATAAACACAGTTTTGGCTTCAGATATGGTTGTCTATCAAGACCAAAAAAAGTACTTAGGTGGCACCCAGAGTTGAATACTTTTAGATATTCATGTTCCTTTCAAAGCATTTCTACACGCAAAACATAACCACAGGTGCCATGTTTTGAGTCTATACACAAAAATCATGGCTTTCAAAAGATGGAAGACTAAATGACCCTTGAAAGAGCAATTCATTTTTGTCAATAGTGGTCACAAAACCACCAATCTACATGAAGGTGCAGTTTCGTTACTGCTAGGGCAGTTGGAAAACCATTGGGGCAATTACAAAACTGTTGTTTTGTACAAAGGACTTTGTGACAATGATAGGAATGAGATGTGAAGAGAGCACGGAAAAGATCCTCCATTAGCTATTTAAGGCATGTATGGGGTTGGATTTTATCAAATGGAATCGTTCCATAGTGAGTGCACCATCAATTGGAGGATTGGGAACAAGCTACCAACACTGTCCACATAGAGTGAGAAAGAAACATTCAAGAAAGAAAATCCATGTGATTATGCAACTTTATGTTGTTGAAGCATTCAAAGCCAGAGAGTACTACAAACATAGGGAAAACATGGAGTCAGTTTCTCATACTATTATTGTTTTCATATTAAGGAAAAGCTTGGAAGATGTGCAATTTTCCACTTCCAAATGGTTTTCTTCTTCTTGAGGTTTCCAAGATAAAATTTGAATATCTCTAT
This sequence comes from Thuja plicata, assembly GCA_018584345.1. Classification (NCBI taxonomy): domain Eukaryota; kingdom Viridiplantae; phylum Streptophyta; class Pinopsida; order Cupressales; family Cupressaceae; genus Thuja; species Thuja plicata. The sequence goes on along the minus strand of MU223702.1, from coordinate 1,211,144 downwards.
GGTGTTGCTTGTTTCTGGCTTTCTTTCCATTTAGACTGCATACTCTAATATCTAAGTTTGTGAAGAATTCCATTGTCACTTGAATGGAATTTAAGTACTGCGTTTGAAAATTGTTTGATTGCTAAGTTACACAAGGATAGTTGTGTAGTCAATTATGGACTAAAAACCCTTTCAGATGAAAAATAGAACAAATTAAAAGACCAAAGCATGTTGATTTCAGTGATACACAATGATACATTGTGCATATTTCCATTCATAACAAGCACTAGAAAGATGAGCAATGTAACTTACCATTTGAGTCATATGGAGCTGGAAAAAATTGCCGATAGTATACAGTAGCCATAGTCAGGCCTGTGAGGTTGAAATGGGGAGTAAGGCAATATAAAAGTTGTTGGCAAAATAATTTTACATTAAATACAAATCCAACATAGTATTGATAACATATGTTATCTCCATAACCAAAAATACATACCTAGAAGAGCTCCTGCAAATACATCCTGCCAATGGTGCCAATAGTCATCTACTCGTGAAATAGCAACAAGGATTGCAACCAAAAGAGGAAGAAAAACAATGCCTAACTTTGCAGCATGGCCTTTGCGATCAAATATATCAACCTTTGCAGCAAGATACAGAGAGAGGAAACCCAACCCTGAAAATGACCCTGCAGTGAAAAACTATTTGCAACACATTAATATGTACATCTTAAAACAAAGAGTAAGTAACCTTGGTCATGCCACAAACTTGTTTGCAAAATAAACATTTCAGAGGTGTATGGTTCATCAGTTTTGGACCAAAGACCCATAACACTTGATGGAAGTACCTTCTAAAAGTATCTCAAGAAATCATAGCACCACAAATAGAGATTAAATGGTCGTGGTAGTATATATTAAATTGATCATAAGAGGACAAGAAAAAGTTACTTGAAGGGTGGATGTCAATTACTATCCATAGTGTCTCATTGGAAGGGTGGATGTCTACTGCTCTCAAAGATTCCAACAAGGTATTGACTAGCTTTCCAGTCAATCAAATAAAGAAATATCCTCTAGAATGGTTTTGGATTAACAAATAGGTTATATATTAGGAATATATATTTTACATAATCTAAGTGTTCCTTGAGTATCTGAGATAATATAATGGGCACAAAAAACAATACAGGGATCATTTTTCTTGAATATGATTTTGATAAGCGATATGATCAATTAAAGTAGGATTTCATCCTACGTATGCCATCTTCATTCAATTTTGTGCCTATTATCTCCAGACCAATTAGCACTCTTTTAACCAATATTCCTACCGAAATTTGTCTTAATTTATCTAATCGGTGGTGTTAGTGCTCACTATTTGTATCTTACAGTCAAAGTTCTAAAGACAATCTTAGGTATCTTTTAAAATTTAAGGTAAAACAAGTATCTACCTAACAAAAGGCAATTTGCTCTGTGTCTTTTCTAGTTGAATCTGAGTTTGGGAGTTGTTAGCCCCTATTTTTGCACGTGCTAAAATTTCTCTAGTCTCCTTCCGAGCAAAAATAGACTACATTAATTCCCTTTCGATTGGTATTTTATGTTCTTAAGTCATTGTTGCATTGTTGTAAAATCCTTTCGTTTCGGCCTTTGTATGGCAAAGTGTTACCTTTTTGAACCCTCCACTTGAACCCGTATGTCAAGGTTCAAAGGTTCATTGGCTCAAGGTTCATTTACCTTATGACTTTCTTGAGTCTTCGTCAAGCGTGGATCTAAAATGTGTCGAGTAATGTTGGTCAGTAATGAACCTAAACCATCATACCTCTCATCTTAGTTCAAAGTTCATCCTATACGTCCCATCTCTCTTTTTCATCATGAGTCCATGCCGAGTATAAGTTTCTAAATGGTGACTATGTTGGCGGCGTTGAACTTGAACCCTTGAACTTCTCATTAAGGTTTGAAGTTCAAGGTTCGTTGTGCATACAAATATAAAGGCGGGTGATTAATAAACAGGAAATGGTTGTAAAAGGAGGAATATTCTGGGCATCTCGAGAATTTAAATTTTAAAGTTTCCAAGAATGCAAAGTAATCATTACAAGGAAAGACCTTAAGCGAAGTGACTTGTAATTAATGTAATTGTCAGAATTACGTCATTTCGACATTAACCCAGCACGAAGGGATTTGATGTTGTATTAATTATGGCAATAAAGCAGTCGGATTTTGTGCCTTTTTATAGATATCGAATGAGCTGTTTCGTCATTAAGAAGCCAAAAATTGCCAAGTAAGGAATATAGCGCTGGAGGTAATAAGTTCTTTTCTTCAAATCTAGCAAGAATTTGGTGTTCATGAAAGGTGAGTTCTGAAATTTCCTATCATCACCGTTATTTCTTTATTACAAAAGGAAGTTAGTTGAATTTCCTGTATTTCTTAGCTGGGTACATTGTTTCATTTTAAATCTGTTTAAAGTTGCCGCCACGAGACCTGTGTGTCAAGGTTTAGGGCCGAGCTCCGATCTTGAGTGTTCCTTGTCATAATTTGGAGGCACTTCCATGATTCAAGCCAATTTGGAGGATTTCTTAGAAAGAGCAAAAAACTCAGTAGATTCCTCTATGATGGAGAAAATAGTTGATAGTGGTCCCATAGAAGTTGTTGCCTTTCCCGCGGCCATAGAATGCCCAAAACTGGTTTTTGAGAGTATGAACAGATACGACCCGGTGCACAGATGTATTAGAGCTTCAGATGGTGATGTATTGTTGAATGTTAGTAGGGAAACTATAATGGTTGTAATGAAAATTCCTCCAAAAGAGTCATACGCCGACTGGACTATAACTGAGTCTTACTGTTTCTTTTCTGGAAATAAAGCCAAATATAAGAGAGTGATTGCCAAGCGTTGGCTTTTAAAACTCCAAAAGGGTGGTTCAATGCTACCCAGGCCGTTAACCAAAGAACACCTTATAAAGGAGGTCAGGGATATTGTCATTTTGTTGAATAGAATTAAACGTAACCAGCATGCCTTTTACTGGGAGGACTAGATGTACTTTTTTATCCAGGTGCTTTAAAAAGGAGAACAATATCTAGATTGGTCGGAGATTATTGCTGAGAGATTACACGAAGGCTTAAGTAATGCTCCTGGATACAAAAATTTCTATATGTCCTCTTATCTCTTTTATTACTTGGCATGCACAAGACAATAGCAGGGATTGTATCACGAACTACTGGTTGATGGAATGAAAATCTATGAATACCATCCTCAACTGCAAAGGCAGAGTAGCTATGAGAATTTCAGAAGGATTAATGATGTTTTCTCTAGGAGATTAGTCTATGAACTACAAGGGAATATTAATAAAAGGATGTTGGATGAGGCCATGCAACTGGTAAGTGCCTATGGTAGCTATTTTATGCAGTTTCCCAGATTTAGGTACATAAGAGTGGGAGGTTATGAAGGACAACCATTCAGACTACCACGGTATGCCCTAGATCGCTTTGTACTTATTGAAGTTTGTAGACAATTGGCTCACATTGACAAGAAATTAGGAGCAAGGAAAAATTCAAGTGTATCCTTCCCAATTGAACTAGGCCATTATGTCTGTAAATCTGTCTCAAATACTCTGAATTTGGAAACAGAACTTAAAAACTTTAATCTGCAACATTACGTAGCTTGACCCAAGTTTGATAGTAAGGGCTATGCTCAAGCTCACTTGAACATGGAAGCTGAATTCTTACATATCCCTCAATTGGAGGACTTCTAGGAAGATTGTTATGATGAGTTTGAAGTTAGAAAGAGAATTTGGTCTAGGTTCACCCTGAACCAGATAGTGACTCTTAGATTGAAGATGAACATTAATGGGATCAAAGATAATGAAAAGGATGTGGTAGACCTATAGTATGATGAAAAGGCACAAGGGCAAGCTATTCCTGAAATCGATTGGAACAAGGTTGAAGAAGATCAAATTCAAATCAGAATATTCCCAGTAATAAGGAGGACTAAGAAATGGCTAAGGGATCAGAGATCTAGAAAAATGTTGATCAGTGACTTAGATCATGCACAGGTGCAAGCACTCATTTCCCCTCATAGACCCTTGTTATTCCTTCTAATGAACCTACTCAATCTTGTGTTGCAGGTACCACCAAGATTAAAATTGAAGGTTTAGTTGCTCAAAGATTGAAGAAATCTTTTGTGAACCTTACCCCTTTTTCGCACTACTCGCTCCAGAAGTAAGAGAAAGGCCAAAGAAAGCCCTGACAAGAAGGTAATTGTGGATTTAGATACCATGGAAGAAGTAAAAAATACAATGGAGGATCGAAGTCGGGAAGTACCGATATTAGATAACACCGATACAGAGAAGCAACTCGAGGATGTGTCAAACCTCACAAGTTCCATGGTGATACTGAACACGTCACCAATCCAAGCCCCTCCAGAGAAAAGTGATACAGTTAATACTCCTAAATGGCTGGAGGCTTCTATAAGCAAGAAGAAGAAAGTTGTGCCGATATCTCTGCCCATGGATGACATGGTAAACATGTGTTTGGGAAAAACACCCAAGTCCAAGAGGCTGAAAACTACTTCAAGAATAGGCTACAATTCAGATTCAGGTAACTGGGTTGCAGAGGTAGCCCCTCCTTTAGCAGATAAAGAAGTTGAAGGTTCCATAGCTAAGGATTTTGCAGTAGAAAAAGTTAACCTTGGAGTTGCCTCAAGAGTTGTAGATGCACATCACTTGGCGTCTTCTACTAAAAAGATGTTGGATAGGACCTGGAAGGATGAGAAAGACAAAAAGGAACTGAAGCAAATGGTTTGTTCGATGGATGAATACATTGACGCCATTCATAATCCGAGTTCACAACCTATCTCCCAACTACCCCAATCATTTGATCCCAAATCCCCTGTCAACCAAAAATTGCTTGATTAGATTCAGGGGTGCAAATTGGTGACTGATGTATTCGATGATTGGATAGATGGTGTGATCCACGAAGGTTCCAAGTACATCACAGATTCAAAAAAGGTATATGATGATACTTTGATTGCTATTGTTGTCGGGATATTTGAATGTACCGGTTATTATATTAATAAAGTATTATGTTAGCCTCGGTCGTTAGTGACCGAGAGGTTAGATAGTTACGTCACGACGGTTCGGTCGTGGCCCTTCGGGTACTTTATATACCCTCTCGGAGGATGGACACGGGGATATGATTGTATGATCATTATTATGTAAATGTACTTGCCAGTC
>MU223702.1:1193085-1203258 GCA_018584345.1 Thuja plicata | reverse complement strand
GCAGATGGAAGATTACGAGTTCTTTCCACCATCTTGTAACATGCTAAGCATTAGGGAGGAGGAAGCCACCCCTGCACACCAGTTTACGGAGGACAAACCCATCAAATACCAGGAGGTAAAATCAAAAAGGAAAAACCTCGGTGACGACGTTCGTGTCAGTGACAGTTGGAACCCCGTGGCCGCAACCTTCAAATTCATTATTCTTCTTCTTATGTACGGGCCAACGATGGTGGTCCCTATAGAATTTAGGGTTTCCAGTCTTTGGATTGCCATCGAAAACAAACCAAAGGACAAAGTTCAGGAAGTCGGCTACGATGGGGCCATCCAGCCGCGGACTCCCGACGGACGGGAGATATACGAGGCCATTAGCAGTTCCAAATCGAAACCTCACCCCAAAAGGATGGACAAAGCATCCGAAAGGATGGACAGAGCAACCGAGGGGACGGAAGGGTACCGGAGAGGTCGGACGAACGATCGAAGAGGCCTCCAGAAATTAATTAGATTAGGCAAATAATAGTTTTAAAAAAAAAAAAAAATTTTAAAATTCGAAAAAAAAAGAAAAAAAAAAAAAAAAAAATTTTAAAAAAGAGTAAAATGTCCATACGGCCTGATACCGTACGGAAGCAAAAAATAAAAAAAAGTAAAGTGTCCGTACGACCTAATACCGTACGGGTCTGTACGATCGTACGGAAGCAAAATGGAAAAAACTTTTTAAAAAAGCATGACACCGTATGGCTTGAGTCCGTACGGCCATATAGACAACTAAAAAAAAAATTGCAAACACCGTACCGTGACATGACCGTACGGCAAAGGGAATAAGGAAGCCGTACAAACACATGAGGAGAAGAGTTTAGTTTCTGTACGGCAGCAGGGCAGACGCAAAAAGACAGACCGTACGACAGCATAGAAGCAGAGGTTACTGTACGGTGATAGGAGCCAACAAAACGTTCATGCCGTACGGTGGTACGAAACAACTAGCATCGAAGAAGAAGTGTTGTACGGTAGCACGGAAATTAGGCACACAAGAGGAAATGAAGCAGTCCGTACGGCGAGCAAGAGTAGGACAATACGGCGAGCACAACATATGGGCAAAGTGTCGTACAGCAATACAACAATTAAAGACATCCGTACAGCGGTTAGAGCACATCGTTGGGCATCTATACGGCAGTTCAAATACACCGAACGACATTCCCAGCACCGTACGGCAAGGAAAACAAGTATACTTGCGTCCGTACAGCCAGGTAAAAGAAAGATAAGACCGTATGGCCGCACAGAATGCAGTGAAGGAGCACGTGCCTGTACACCGTACGGAAATGAAGTAGGAAAGGAGCCCACATGAATAAGAGCTAGGGAACAACGAAGGACTGGCAACAGGGAGGAGAAGGTTCTAAAAAAAAAAAAAAACAACGACAAATCAAGACAGTTCAAAATGAATAATGTATGGTACTGAAGGGAAGGGCATAAGTAGGCAGTAAGGAAAACACAAGCAGTTTGCAGAAAAGAGTATGGGATCAGAATAAAATCACAAAAATGGTGGGTTTGAAGGTGCTAAATTGGTCCTGGCGGCGAGGGGCACTGCCCCTCAACCTCGCTGGGGGCGATGCCCCCTAGACCCCCAGTCGGTTCAATTATCAACCTTTGGAAAGCGTGACCAGTTGATGAGACCCGGAGCTGCTGCAGGCATAGTGTTTGCGTGCCGGAGGTGGAGAGAGCACTAGAGCAAGCCTTTGGAGAGGGGTACTACGCTTTGAGGTGTTCAGAGGAGTAAGTGTTGGCTGGAGATGAGACTGTCTTGGTGGATGCATAGAGAGCTCGGGAGGAGTTGACCACCCGGTTGGAGGCAGTAGAGCGACACTTGACTCAGCGTACCGAGGAGTTGGAAGCAGAGAAGGCAGCATAGGTGGCTATCGAGGTCAGATTGGCTAGGGAGACAGTATTGTGTTAGCAGAGGCTACAGCTGAAACTTGTTTTTTGGCGACCAGTTTGGTGTAGGCACAGGAGGAATATGATGTGCTGGAAAAAGAACTACGAAGCAACATTGATGGGGAGGGCGGCACTTCAGCTTTTTCAGGGATGCCCTCTGCCCCTTCTCTTCAGTGATTTTCTTATTCTATGTGGTGTATTTCATCTCCCTTTTGTTGTAAGTCGTCGGAGACGACTTTTTTTTTGGGGGGGATGATGTTGTCGGGATATTTGAATGTACCGGTTATTATATTAATAAAGTATTATGTTAGCCTCGGTCGTTAGTGATCGAGAGGTTAGATAGTTACGTCACGACGGTTCGGTCGTGGCCCTTCGGGTACTTTATATACCCTCTCGGAGGATGGACACGGGGATATGATTGTATGATCATTATTATGTAAATGTACTTGCCAGTCCGGAATGATTAATGAAAGTATTTATTATTCTATGATGTATTCTGTGTTTATTATATTTCCTGTACTATGTCTATGCATTATTAAGTTACCCGTGACGGTAAACAGCTATTAAGGAGCTGGAATCACAGATTACTTCATGGGAAAAAGAGGAAATGAAATGGGCAGCCATAGCTTCTCAGAAGAACGAAGTACAGAAGTACGGTGTAATGAATTTTTTATCAAAAAGGAATGTGGCCAACTTTGATGATGATGTATTATATGTCTACAAGAGAAATATTGAATGGAGAAATTTGGTGATGAAACAGGGTAGGGGAGACTTTGTTTTAATGATAAAGGAATTGACAGAACTTACTCAAATCCTGCAAACTGATCTGAAATGTATGAATGTCAGTTATGTGAATGAAGATGGCAAAGTCGAGAAGAATATAAATGATATAAAGAAATCCTTCGAAGAAAAGGTCAGGTTTGTGAAGGAAACCAAAACCCTAGTGACGGATAATTTCTCCCAGGTAGCCAAAATTGAGTCGTTATTGTACCTATGCATTGATCAACTTCCACAACGTGCAGATATTGTAGCGGATGTTCAGAGGGAGAAAGAAGTGTGGAAATAGCGGCTTACTCGTATTGGCCTACCCAACTTCCCGGCAATTCAAGAGTTTGCTGCTGCGTACAAGGAATGGAAGTCGTCACATGTCTCTTCTCCAGAAGAGGATAAATCTAGAGGTTCCACCACATCAGCTCAGCCTTGATCACATCATCACCGTCTTCCTATTTTGATGCTTAATTTTAGAAGATAGATCTTTTAAGTTTTATCACTCAGACAATTGAAAAACTAAATTTAACTCTGGATTAGAGTTGATATTACTCTGGTTTTATAATCGGTTAGCCTTGTGATGGCTATATATATGTTTTGAAATAACTTTGAAAAGGTCCGAGAATTTTTGAGACTTATAGACTTAATATTGTTTTGATATATGTTATTTCTGAAAAGACTTTATCTGTGAATATAAGTTGATGAACGATTTTCGCAAGCTCAGATCTGTGTGTTTGAGTGTATGGGATTAAATTTCTGTGTGGATTTCCTTTCAATGCGATAGTTATTTATCTATGGAAATTTGTCATATGTCATGATGAGTATGGTTGGTTTGTAAGTTCCATTCAATTAAGTTAATTGGAAACAAGACAGAGTCTGTGTACTCTGTTTCTTTTGAAATCAGTTGCATTAAGTTCACATTCAAATCATGTTTATGAGTGAGTGGTAGTTTGCCTTTAGTACTTTCAGGTCAAAAGTATGATTGCAATTTTATTTTCAGTATAAGTCATTCATTGAATATCATTTAAAGGGAGCTGAACCTCAATTCTAAGGGTAACTAATTTCAGTTTACCAACTGCTGGTTATTGATTTGATCCTTAAAAGGGGTTATAGAGTCAAATATATATATTATAGTGGAGGACAAATCTGTTAACCAACAGGAGTATATGTGAGGGACTCTTTACTGTCATACGATCTATGTTGAAGCCTCTAGAATTATATGTAGAAAGAAAAAAAAATAAAAGCGATATTGCACTGGATTGGATACTAAGATTGGCTTTGTTGAGGTAGCAGATTATTGAGCAAGTTCAAGTAAGAAAACTCCAACGTTTGGTCACTTTATGATGACAACCCAGATCACAAAATGAGATAACATATCTAAATCTCACATACCCACAAAATACAGCCAACAAATAACTGGAGTTGCTCACAACATATGCATTCCAAAGGTGCCAAAATGCTCCCAAGATGGACAGCTAGGTCTGGAAATGTCAAACAGCAGCAAAGCACTCCATTAAATGTAGATTATAGATTTTACAAGCCCCAATGGCTGCCCTTGAAACCTCACATGGCCCTTCAAGAACTGGTACGGTTGGCTAGGAGTGGTACGGCTAGCTAGGGAGAAGATATAACCAGCAAATAGAAATAAGCCCTCTTCAATCTCCAAATTTGTTCTCTTCAAATCTGATATACAATAAACTCTGAAAGTCTGATATGCAATCTTCAACATGCCCGAATGTGACCTTTGAATGAAATCACCAAGCATTCTCCCGACTGTATCCAGCAACAACGTAGAGAATGTTACCTGCAAGGGTTTTCGTCCTCACAAGCCAAAGATGAAGAAGCAATCTCCTCCTGAACAGAAGAAACAACAAAATCAACACTCCACGTCCAAAATGAGAGCCAAGAAGTCTCTTTTATACTCTCTCCAAGAGGGTCGACCCCTTTCTCCCAGGCAACTTTATTAAATAAAGTTGTTTCCTTTATTTCCCCAAGGTTTTATTGAATTAAACCAGTCACATATTTAAACTATTTTACTTTATAACTGGCCTCTTTTATAGTCCTTCATCAGATAAATTAAAATAAAGATAAAGTCAAATCTTTAATTTAACTTTATTAACTTATAACTTATCGTTATTTAATTTAAAGTCCTTGGACTATATCAAAAATCAAGATGATCATTAAAACTAAACCCACTGACAATACCAAAGATATTAAGTATGCCAACTAACTTTGTTGGTGCCCATAATTGACTTACTAAAAATAGTAAGCATACGAGAATTAACCCGAAAATCCTCCAATAAAGGGTTTTACACTCGTCATAACTATCTAAACATTAAACTACTCCTGATACTGCCTCCAAGATTCCCTAAACCCACTCATTAGCCTGTCGAAATCAACTGAATAGGATAATGATCTCACCTTGCTGAACTAGCTTAGGAAGGGGACATTACAATATGCCCTTTCCAAAATTGCTTGTCCTCAAGCAATCTCAACTCTAGGTTCTGTAAAACCTACTCATTCTCCCATGTCGCATCTACTACCGGCAAGTTCCTCCATTTGACCAAATACTCTGTGATGTTTCTCCTCTGAACAGTCCGCTCTCTTGTATCAATGATGGCCTCTAGCATCAAAATCTTCTTCCCTTCCTCTATTAGACAAATAGTGGTAAAATATTAGATTACTTTAATGAATGAGCAAGATGCTCATATATAGTTTACAAAGATGTCGTTATTAGAAACATTCTAATAACGAAAGAATCAAAGAAAATTAGAAACATTCTAATATTTACAAGATTTACAATATTGACCATTAAAATAATAATGAATAGGATATTATAGAGATATTATTCTAATACCCTCCCTTAATCGATCTACGACACTGATAAGCCCCTGAACTTAACAAACTTCTCTGGAAGGAGAGACTTGGTGAGAATATCGGCAGTCTGATCCACTGTAGGAACATACTGCAAATCTACGGATCCATATTCAACCAGCTGACGGATGAAGTGACAATGAATGTCAATATGCTCAATTCACTCATGGAAAACTGAATTTTTGGCAAGTTTGATGACCCCTTGGTTGTCACAGAAGAGGGGTGAAGGGCCTGTCTGAGGCCTATGAATGTCGGAAAGCATCCTTCGAAGCCAAACTGCCTCACAGCCTTCTTTGACTGTTCCCCAATATTCAGCTTCCGTTGAGGAAAGAGATATGGCATGTTGCTTCTTACTGGTCCAAGTGATAGCATCTGTGCCCACACTGAAGACATACGCGGAAGTGGACTTTTTGTCATCAACAGAGCCTCCCCAATCTGAATCTGTGTAACCAATGAGGCAGGGATCTTTGGTGCGTCCATAGAGGATACCAAAGTTTGGAGTGCCCTTTACATAGCGCAGGATGTGCTTCGTTGCATCCCAATGATCTAAAGTAGGAGCTGTCATGATGCGAGATATGTAACTCACTGCAAAGTTGAGATCAGGTCTAGTGGCGGTGAGATAGATTAAACTGTCAACTAGTTGCCTAAATGCGGATTCATTCCCAACAAGAGAACTAGATTTGGCTGACAACTTTAGACCAAACTCCATAGGTGTAGATGCAGGTTTGCAGTCCTGCATTCTGAATTTGTCAAGCAGAGCCAGTGCATACTTAGACTACGAGAAGAAGATGCCATGTGACTATTGCCAAACCTCGACACCTAGTCAGTAGTGCAAAAGCCCAAGGTCGGTCATGAAAGAAAGAATCAAAGAAATATTCTAATAATGAAAGAATCAAAGAATATTAGAAATGTTCTAATATTTACAAGATTTACAATATTGACCATTAAAATAAATAATAAATAGGATATTATAGAGATATTATTCTAATATCCTCATCCAATGATGGAAACTCAAATGAAGGAATCACGTTGTGCACAAGTGCCTTCTAGAGCCTGGATACATGAAACACATTTTGAACTCTGCTACTAGCTAGTAATTCAAGCTCATATGGGCACCTCTCCAACCCTTCGAATAACTCTCAAAGGTCCATAAAATCTGGGGTTGAGCTTCCCTAGTCCACTCCTTTTAAGGGAGGACTATTTGTAAGGTTGTAATCTTAAATATACCATGCCCCCCACCTCGAAACTGCACTCAACTCTGTTTGATCAACATACAACTTTTGTTGATATTGTGCCTGTTGCAAGTTTTCTTTCAAGGATTTCATTATGTCCTAACTCTCCTATAATAAATCCTTTGCCTTACACACTTTGTTGTCTCCCAAAAGCAAATCCATGAAATTAGGAACCTCATAACCATACAAGGCCATAAATGGTGGCATCATGATGTACATGTGATAGGTGGTTTTATAGCAATACTCACCAAGGTGCAGCCATCAAATCCAAGCTCTCTGCTGCCCAAAAACATAATTTCTAAAATACCCTTCCACCCATTTGTTGTTAGTGTAGGATTTTATTTTCCTTGTGTTAGTAGGGATTTTTATTTTCCTACACATATTATTAAGCTTGCTTAGGTTATATTAGAATGGTTAGGAAAAGGACACATGGCATAATCCTACAATTTCAATTGTCATTCACATCGATCCTTTGGATAGTTGAATGTCTCGCCCACTTTTGGACTTATTTGCCACCTCCCATAAACCTTTCTTTGTCTTACCTAAGTTGGCATAACAATGTATTTGGCATTTATCAAGTAGGTAAAACTCCCACCTATTTTGGGCTATTGGGAGTTATTATTCCTCTTGGAATTATGTGCCTTTATTTTTCTATAAAAATAGCCCTCACCTCTCCTTATGCTAAGTTCACTAGCTCATCTATACATGAGTGCTAGTTCCTTGTGAAGGGAGTGTTGAGTTTTGTTCATCTATGGATTCAGTCTTGCTTTCCTTCAATTATTTTGATCTTGGGTGGCTTCATAGCTAAATCTAACATGGTATCAAAGATAGTTGTGAGTTGTGGGTTAGCAGCTTATTAGGAATCTAGAGCCATTTATTCTTGAAACCACCAAAGTATGATCTCGTACATCCAATGATGGCTTTGAGAATGATAAAGGCTTGAAGAAATTATAGTTTTTGGGGGGATTCCTATTTCTTTCTTATCAATGTATGTGTTTTGGATCTTCCTATGAGCTCACAATTGAGTTCAGAGTAGTTGAGAAAGTCAGAATCGCCCTTTGTTTTGTCCAGATCAGACACCAGATGTGAAATTGGTGGAGGTTCGAAACAAAAGTTTCACAGTCAAATCCGGAGGGTAGATGATATCTCGAAGACTCAAAGCATTGTGAGGTCAATTGGACTACGCCATCGCATCCAAAAGGCCCAAAAACACTAAGATTGACTGCCAATTTGTTGATTTTGGAGAAAATCAAATGAGGCAAAAAAAATTTAGTAGGCGGGCCATACTAAAATATATGTACAAAATTTACTTTTTTTAAATATATATATATATATATATTTCTTGCTTATAAAAAATGATTAATTAGTATTAAAAAAAACAGGATTTAAATATAAAAAAAAACACTTTTGTTATAAAAAGTATTTTTGAATTTTAAAAAAAAATTCGAAGGGGTGAACGTGCGGGACACCCTTAGAAGCCTTGGCCAGCTCGTTCATCTCTGCAGGGGTGAGCGTGTGGGACACCATTTTAATCCAATGTTCTTTGGCATCCTTGGAAATCTTCTTTGGCTTTATCTCTACCTTTTTCCCATTGCAGCCAGGTATACCAAATACCCTTGTGAAGTATGTCACAGTGAATGAAACCGTTACCATCCGCTTGTGATACCCAAATGTGCTTGTCCTTGAAAACCTGTCAAATGTGTTAATCATAATCCGCAAAGGGCTCTCAAAGTTCCGGATGCAGAAGACCGACATCCGAATGGCCCAATGTACACCAGCCTTCCTCAAACTGTCTTTCGCTAAATCGGTCTTCAGGTTATCTTGCCACCATTTACTACACTCGAGCCCATTTAACCCTTCAAATACCACTGTTTCATGTGTTACAGCATACTTCTGGGCAGCCATTTGTACTTTTGGTCTGAACCTCTTTTTGTTGCTCGGGTTCGCATCCACATTGCCTACAACTTTCACCCCCGAAGGTAATACCCTTGTTGATTTATCCATGCTGGAACTGCTTTCCTTTAACTGTGCCTTCCAATGTCGTTTTCCTGCAGAGTCCATAATAATCGTTTTTTTTTCCCTTGTCTTTTTATGCAAAACCCTCAATCCATCAATAACTATCGGGAAAAAAATGATGCAGGTTTGCAGGAATAGGGAACCCGTACACCTCCTTTTCTTCTTGTCCTTCCTCGTCGTACCCCACTTTCCTTCTCTTCGCCTGCTCTCTTCCTTCTCCCCACGGCGAGTTCTTCCTTCTCCCTGCGGTCGACTTGTATTTGGTATTTAAAGGCCGATGGCCTGTGGCTTTATGTGTCGCACGATGACACCACCGTACAGTGGTTCCATCGACGGTAGTCCCACCGTTCAGTGGTCCCACTGTACGGTGGGCCATTGTACGGCATGTTCTCCAACATTTTTTTTTGTTTTTTTTATTTTTTTGTTTTTAATTAGAAGTTTCCTAATCTAAGCCACCTGGGGTCGCCCTTCCGGCTGCATTTGCCTCTCGTGGTAGGGCTTTAGTTTCGACCCGTTGATCGCCTCATGGATCTCCTTCCCGTCCAGCATCCACAGCTTAATCACACCATTGTCACCGACTTCCCGGACTCTATACAGGCCGAGTCACTTCACCTTAAACTTTTCGTGCTTAATCTTGTTTTTCCCATTATACTTCAATACTAGTTGTCCTGGAGTAAAGTGGACTCGCTTGAAGTGCTTGCCATGCCATGCTTTCCGCCTCAACTATGCGACCTCTGTAGCCCACTGCGCCATCATCCGACGCTTGTCCAGCTTATTTAGATTATACAGTCTTTCCCGTAGGCTCTCCATATCCCCCAGTCTATTCTCGATTGCTATCCTCAACCTTGGCACCCTGAAGTCCACGGGAACAACTGCTTCCTGCCCGTACATCAATTGGAAGGGCGTTTGTCTGGTGGTCACCTTGTACGTTGTTCGGTAAGCCCATAGCACCGAGGGTAATTTTTCTTCCCATTCCTCTTGCTCGACCCCGCACGACTTGTATGTCACTAACACTAATATCTTATTTGTTGCTTCTGCTTGGCCATTAGCTCGAGGGTAGTATGGACTTGACAGCGGGTGACTGTCATGTCCCCTTTCTAGAGTGGACATCAGAGACGGAGGAGTTGGCCTATTATTGGAGTCTCGTAGGCTAGCAAAGATGGATAGGGACTCATTCAGCGCATACAGTGACCAGAACTTGGCTCTACAGGCAGTTTGGAGCCAGTTTGGAGAAGTTCCTAGATTTTAGGGGATATTCCTACTTTTTAGGAGGTGGTGTCAGCTTCCAGATTTGAGATTTTATAAGGTCGTCCCTTGGTTTCAGTTTCAGGAGATTTGGGTGTGTTTCCTAGTTTCTAGG
>MU223702.1:1165814-1183291 GCA_018584345.1 Thuja plicata | reverse complement strand
CTTCAAACTCCAAAGACTTGCTGAGGTTTGCGTCCCAACAGTCCAGACTTGAGGGTTTCGTCCCAAGTTGCCAAATCGCCCTTCCAGAGCAATTCCTCAATGCATAAGTTTTAAAATGACAAAAGATCCTCACAAATTAGGTTTGCAACTCCTTATATCTCCTCTCCAAGCAATTCGACCCTAATTAGGTCATTCCCACTTTACACTTTAATTAAATAATAATAAAATAACATTTCCCTTATAAATGACATCTAGACTTAGGGAGAAATATTACTTTATTAACCCGTCATAACCCAAGGTACCCAAAAGGTCTCCGTATAGCGAAAATAGGTTAAGATAATTCAAGACCTTTCCAACGAGCCCCCACACATAGGCATATGTGCTCAAATTCATCAGATCTACCCTTATTACTCCGAAATGACTATATAAATAGTCTAATTTTAATTTAATTAAACGCAAACTTAGGAAATATTAAAATATATCCCAAGTAGCCAAGGAATACTCGAGACACACCAAAATGCTGAAGCTAGATATGTCACCTACCTATGACTGATGTCGGTCAACCTGGAATAACTGGCAGTCTCATCCCTAAAATCTAGGAATGCTCCTAGAAACTAGGAAACACACCCAAATCTCCTGAAACTGAAACCAAGGGATGACCTTATAGAACCTCAAATCTGTAAGCTGACACCACCTCCTAAAAAGTAGGAATTCCCCTCCTAAAAAGTAGGAACTGCCTCCTAAAATCAAGGAACTGCACTGCAACACTATTTACCACCATGTCACCTGTACAGACTGATGCCGAACGAGATGGGTCAACTGGCAGTCCCATCCCTAAAATCTAGGGATGCTCCTAGAAACTAGGGAACACACCCTGTCATCCTGAAACTGAAACCATGGAATGGTCCAGTGGGACCTCACATCTGGAAATTGCCACATCCTCCTAAAAAGTAGGGATATCCCCTAAAATCTAGGAACTGCTCCAAACTGGCTCCAAACTGCTTGTACAACCAAAATCCAGTCACTGTATGCACTGAATGAGTCCCTATCCATCTCCGCTAGCCTACAAGACTCCAATGATAGGCCAACTCCTCCGTCTCTGATGTCCACTCTAGAAAGGGGATATGACAATCACCAAACATCCCCCTCTCTCTCGGAGCATTAGATCAAACCTCTTTGGATTTCAAATCAAATCAAAATAAAATCAATCCTTTCTTAGGTTGGACGACCATGATCAAAAATATTGCAGACCTTCATCCTTAGACAAACACAACATTGCTTGTAGACCATTAGTCTGTCTCAAGTAATTTAAATCCATTGGTAATGTCCTATTTGCTTGAGATCACAAGTCTATCTTCAAGTAGAAACAAATATTATCCAATTTAATCCTTTTGTGTTTGTGTCATCACAAGGTCTTGTTATACCTAGGCTTTGTTCTAAAGCCTTTAAATGGCTTACAAGTATTTCAAGGATTTCAATTCTAGAAGAGAGGATTACAAGTTTTCCTTATAGAAAAGGTCTTCCCTAAAATCCAAGGTAGAACTAAAAAGAGACATGAGTATAACTAAATCAAGCACGAAATCAATTATTACAAGAAAATTGACGCCATCATGTACAACAACAAAGTTTGCAACTTCATGGCCAGGAATCCCATCAATCGTGCCTTTGTTACTCTTGAGAAATACAACTAGATCAACCTCTTGTTTCTTAATCAATTTTTCATTCTCCCATCATCACCAAACATCCCCCTCTCTCTCAGAGCATTAGATCAAACCTCTTTGGGTTTCAAATCAAATCAAAATAAAATCAATCCTTTCTTAGGTTGGACGACCTTGATCAAAAGTATTGCAGACCTTCATCCCTAGACAAACACAAAAGGATTAAATTGGATGATATATGTTTCTACTTCAAGATAGACTTGTGATCTCAAGCAAATAGGACATTACCAATGGATTTAAATTACTTGAGACAGACTAATGATCTACAAGCAATGTTCTTTCCAACATTCACACATGTGGGCATGCTGATAAAGAAATCAAAATACAAAATACTATCCCTGTTGAAAGGGCCACAGATTCATTGAATTTGATGGGAAATTTTAAAAATTTCAAGCTTTCAATTCTTCTCTTAAGCCTAAGTAGCACAAAAATTTGAGACAATTCACTATACTAAGTCACTCTTAAACTGTATAGGCACAAAAAAAATTAATCCTTTGTTTTTAAATAGCTTAAAAAATGAATCGAATACTCATTTTTCTATTCATGGTCAACATGCACATTATTGATCAGGGAAGCTGTGCCCACCAAAAACCAAACCTCAACGGAGCTGGATGCAGACAGAAAAGGCACATTAACAAAATTTGGATATTGAATTCTTTCTAAGCTACAAATTTACCGCCCAATGTATATCTTCTAAGAATCAGCTTCCCTATTAAATATCTAATTAAATATCTAAATGTTTAAAGAACGGGATGATTTGAAACATAGAAGCACAAAACTACAAAAAATTGTGATTATACATGATTGATTGTGAATTGGACAGCCAGGGCATTTTTACCCTTAAAAAATAAAAATACTCGAAAAAATCAGGTCCACAGTTTTTCGCAATTAAATCACATTTTAATCAGCAAATTGGCTCAAAAATCGCGAACTCACTGGAAACCCTAAAGGACACCTGCAGAGCCCAAAAAAAGGCGGAAAAACTAGCAAAAATCTCTAAAAATAGTGAGCAATGTTTCTTCAATATCATGCGATGTGTGGTCATTATGGAAAAGCCGCGACGTGAAGGAAAAGCCACCATTCGATACAGAGTTGCAACAGCAGCTACTGTTGTAGAGTCAAGACGTCGCAGGGGAGAAGGTAGGCTTCTCAAAATAAAAACGCCTCTTTCCATGGATTTTCTGCATCTGATTCTTGACAAGAGTGATTTTAAATTTGTAGTTTAAGACATGCTTGCACTTTTCCTTACTCAGAAGCCAACAATAATCAATGTAATTAGAATTTCGGTTATACATATTAATTGAAGGTAACTAAATTATTAGGGAAGATAACAGCAAGGAGACTGCTCCTCTTTACAACCCTCTTTCATTATTATAAAGGATTCAGAATAATCATTTCAAATAGTTGGAAAAATGTTGTAGTAGTTTGATCTAAATGTTTGTCTTCACCAGTTGGGAGTGGCTCAACTCAAAGCTTTGGTTGTTCCAATCATAGATGGAAAACTCGCCAAAACAAAAAACTCGCCAAGGCATGAAAAAAAAAAAAACCGGAAAAAATTCAGCCAGTTCTTGGCAAAAACTCGGCAAAAAACTCGGGAACTTAAAAAATTGCTTAAATTTAATTAGAAATGCATTTTTTTTGCAAAATTCAATGAGAAGATGCATCCAATGAGTCAATAAATGAGAACACAAAAGAAACAAGTTGAGTCTAGATATATTTAAACACAAAGTGGGTACAAAATCGCATTCTCATGAGGAATGTTGATGGCTGGAAACCTAGAAGCAAAATAGTAAATAGTTTTTGTAAAACTAAAAGTAAATACATCATTAAATTAAATCTTCCTCTTCCCAGCTCTAGTAAAAACTAAGGGAGAGGTAGAACTAGAGGGTCTAGTCCTAGAAGTCTACATCGAGCATGATTGTGCCTCCTCACTCGGTATGTCTGACTCAAGTTGTGGCTCGTCCTCCATCTTGGATGTAGCTCTGCCTCTAACTTCTCCTGGCACTGGCAATGACTCCCCAACCAACTCATCTTCCTCAATGTCATCTAGTGTGAAACCAAATCCACCCCCCTCCTCCATAGTCTGCCTCTCAAAATAATTGACATCATCCTTTGTAAGCAATGAAGGTTGCTTCTGTGATGTCCAATCAATGTAAAGATCTATATACTCCAAATCGATTGGACCAGTTGTTGCTTCATGTGCCTTCTGTTGTGAGGTTTTCACCCCATCGCCCCATTGCAAATGGGGACCCCATCTTTTCGCTTCAGCTATAGAAGTAGACAGTCTTTAGGGTCTTAGATAGCAACAATTTCAAGTCTTCAGGTCCGAGGCTTGAGTTTGAGCAGGGATAGTTAGAGGTGTTAGTGCTCAAGTTAGATCATATGTGACCAATAATGAGACAACCCTTGTAATTTCACCTAGTGAAGGCTTGAGGAGGCTTAAAAATGACTAAGTATAAGGGCACCGGAATGAAAAGGTAAATCCAAGAAGATCCACACTTTGGGCTTGAAGGGGGCATTGAAAGGGCAAAATTTACTAAGTCTGAGGCAGCAAGCTGCATGAGGAATAATCCTCGAGGCAGGGTGGAATCTGCCTGCCCTTGAGGATTCAAAATCCTCACCTGCCTCAAATTTCCACCTACCATCCAATTCAACAATGAGTGAGTTCTTAGGTCAGCTTGGGGTAATTTTGATAGGTTTTGGAGGTCCAACTTAGGGGGAAATGAAATCAGATCTAGGAGGTGAAGTCATGAGGGGGAAATGAAGCAAGATAGAGTAGTAAAAGTTGATGGAAATCTAACGAAGAAGAAGTTTTTTTATGATCCTGGTGCATCTATGATTTCCGCCTTGAATATAGGGCTTAAAGCATGAGCTTTTCCCCTCCCAAACTTGCATTGCCAAAGGCAAAAACAATGGAGCAGTATGAGTTTGAAGGAGAGGCATGTTCAATTTCCTAGGACAAGGGTGGAATCCACCCTCTGTCAAGGATTTTATCTTCTCAACATGAGGATCCCCACCCCTCCTTGGAGTGAAAGCAACTTAATATTTTGTGGATGTGAGGCGAGTTGAGTGGTTATGAGATGAAGTTAGAGGTCAGATGACAAGGTAGGAAGGTTTTGGTGTGAAGATTGGTTAAGTAAAAATGTTGAAATGATTGGGTAGGGGCGGAATCCACCCCCTACCCAGGATTTTATCCTCGCCTCAGTAGGATTTCCGCCCCTAGATAAATCCTCCCCATCATGAAATTTCCACCCCTTTTGAGTTGGCCAATTCATTATTTTGGATTGAGGGGAGCTTGTCAAAATGCAAAGGTTAAAATCCTTGGGTCGAAATGATGAAATTAATAGATGTGAATCTGATATGTGAAAGCAATGGAAAGTTGATCTTAAATTCCTCAAGACATCACAAATTCCGCCCAGCAAGAAGGCAAAATCCTCAAGCCCCGTACAATTCCGCCTTGCTTACAATGATGAAATATGAACGAACTTGCATTATGGGAGAAAGGTGAAGGTCAAAGTGATCTGAAAGTCGATGATTGGAATCAAAGTTTATAAATGAAAAAATACTTTGAGGAATGGCGGGATCCGCCATCCCGCGAGGCTAAAATCCTCATGACCACCTTATTTCCACCCTGCTCAATAAAGGTTACCCCGTGACTTGAATGAGAAGACAAGTTAGCTCTAGAAAGAGGTGAGCAAAAATCTGAAACAAAACTGGGGCAGAAATGGGGAGTTTGCAGGACTGATTGGACTGAGTTTCATGAAGGATGGTGATGAGTGTTTGAGATAGCAAAGAAATTCCTCAGTGGACAGTGGATTCCGCCCTCCCATGAGGATTTATCCTCCCACACCCCAAATCTCTGCCCCATATATGAGGCTCGGTCTGAGATTAACAAGGCAGCGACCTTGGTTGGAATGAAAGTAAATATTTAAAAATCATTAATCCCTCTTATAAGTTGGCCTAGGGGACCGAAAATTAATTAATTTAAATGTTTTTATTGGCTAATCTAGACCAAGTCGGCCTCTACATGGGATGTGCCTCTTCAAGAACTTGATCACCTATTTAAAGGGGGCAATGTTAGGTCATTTCATCACCAAACCAAAGTAAGCTCATCTCTGATCTAAAACAGCAAACATCTTTTTGGAAAGGCAGTGATTTCCTCATTAAGGCACTGAATTATCTCCCTGACTGGCAGCGAACTATCATGAGGAAGTAAATGTTCTTAAGGTGACAACGAAACATCTCGTGAAAAGCACCAGTTTCACCTTGTGGGCAGTGTGGAGACTTAGAGGAAGCATCAATTTGAACATTTAAAAGGCAGATTTCTTTCAAAATCAGAGTATGAGGGTGGCAAAATGGTAAAATCTGGGCATGTTTTAAATTGAAAAACTTAGTCGTTTCCAGATTTCAAGTTTATTTTGGATTGCAAGAGGGTAGAGTGACTAATTTAAAGCTTGGGAAATCCAATTTATTTGGTGTTAATGTGATGTCCTTTCAATAAATTCTTTGATTTCTTTCGTGTTTGCTTATCATTCATGAACTGAATGCAATTTATCTCTCTTGTTTTGCAAAGGAAAGTTGGAGCAAGGAAGACAAGGAGATAGCTCAAGCTCGAAGATTTCAAGTGAGAAGGAAATTCACATCAAGGTCATCAAAGTGCAATTCAAGTTCAAGATCAAGAAGGAATCCAAGAAGGAAGAAGGATCAGGAAGAAATTTACACCAACTTGAATTTCCTCCGGAAATCCAAGTTTTGCTTGGAAGGGATCTAGTTGCATGAAGGATTCCACCACTTCAAAAAGAATCGAAAGAGAGGCCAAGTTTACAAGTTCGAGATGCAAGTTCAAGTCATGACAATGAGAAGATTTTGAAATGAAGATGGAGAAGGATTGAGAAGATGAAGCAATTTGGGAATATGCCATCAAATTCGAAGGCTTGATAATGTTGAGTATCGAGAGATATTTTCTCATCCCCAAAAAGAATTGATCGGGTCTACAGGATAAGGATATTGAGGTGGCACCTAGTTGTCTTCCACCAATCAGAAAATTTCAGTTTCAAGTACAGTCAATCATATCATGCCAAGTGTACAATCTTCTCATTGGCTATCAAAGCTTTGTAATTTTCTTATTGGCCCACAGCGTGGTGCCTTCATGTAATTGGTTGACAATTTGGCAACCCTAATTAGGATTTGTGGGGATAAATCTTAGCCCTTGATCTTGAATAGATCTTGGCCCTTCGTTGTAATTGAACACATATAAAAGGCCAAGGCCTTTTCATTTGTAAGAGTTAGTCATTAGCGAGAGAGAAGATTAGATTAGAGAGCTAGAAGTAGAGGTAGGTTAGCTAAGGGAGAGACTTGATCAAATTGTTGCTATAATGCTATTAAAGTGATTGATAATTTATTGTTGGTCTTCATGGTGAATCACTTAATAGTGCTTTGAAGTGTTGCATGGTTTCCTCAATCCTCACTTGGAGTAGATTTATTTTCATGTTGAATGAAAGAAACTGTGGATGTTTACTTGCTTGACTCGATCTAGACCAAACCACTAGCCTCTTGTTGATTGTAAGTGTGCCTTGCGTGGTCAAATGGCGTTCATATGCACCTAACTTCAATTGGTATTCAATCTTTAATTTGCATCCATTTGATGGGATTGAAGAGGCTATATTGATTTGAAAACAATTCAAGTATCCCTTAGAAGCTTGCACTAGGTGGGTGGAGTCGCTAACAAGATTGCACCTAGTAGAGTCCAAGTCATCCATAGTTCCTTCCATTCATAGTTAGAAGTAGACGTAAAATTTAAGTTTGAATTTCGGTTGAGAGCTGAAAAGTTGGAGAATCAAAAACTATATTTTCATTGCACATTGTGCGAGTAAGTTGATATCCATTGATTGAATAGTGTAAGTCCCATAAGTTATTACCAGCAAATCACATAATATCACTGAGCGAGTATCCACAGTCGAAGGAACAAGGAACCTAGAAGTCATTTCATTATCTTACTTTGCAAGCTTAGCATGCGAAGTAACCTTATTCAAAAGAGAGTTGGAGATTTGGTGTTTCATCTCGAAATACTAAGTATTAAATTTTGAATGTTGTAGTGGAACAAAAATCACATCAACATCTTCCTTATGCGCAACTGAAGATTATATTGCACAAAGACAAGGTCATTGAGACGTTTTTCAGCTAACTTGTTCCTCTTCTTCGTGTGGATCTGAAAACCTAGAAAGAAAATCAGAAAACCTACCTAGGAATCTGATTTTTCTTCAAAAACCACCTCAAATCCGTCTCAAATCCGCTTCAAATCGATGAAAATCAGTTTGCAAGTGTTTGGAAGAGTATTTTCCCCCTCTCAGCAAAATACAAGTGAAGAAATGAGAAATGAAATTGATTGGGGCCATTTTTCGCCTTTAAACGCTGATTTTAGACTGCGGCCGAGTTTTTAGCAAAAACTTTGCTAGTAATTGTCGAGTTTTTGGCGCAGGTAAAAGTGGTAAAAACTCGCCAGGCCCAAAAACTCGGCGAGTTTTTGCAACTCGCCAAATACTCTACAAGTGTTCCATCTATGGTTCCAATAATTCAAGAACAAATTTATTCCTTCCAAAGTTCTCCTTTTCTACTTTTACAAAGTGATAATGAGCCAGATTAGTAACCTTCTTGAAATGCAGGTATTGTAAAAAGATTTGTCTATAGTAGTTTGAATTCTGCAAACTGCAAAGGATAATTACATCTCATTTTCCTACTCATTCCCAAACCTAGCAAATATAGAAGGCCGCTCATAGAATATATCATCTGCAACCAATCAATTTTAGTTGGATAGATTATTGTTGCTGCTTGTAGTTCAAATGACACAAATAGATAAATAGAAGTGACTTGCCAGTTTAACTTCCAAACCAGTACATCGCTTTTGCTATGTGACTATTCATCTCACAAGCATTTACTTCAAATAAGTGTAACAAATACCAGTAACATGCTATATTATCCAACTGCTGAAAATACGAACAATTATCATGCAATATTCGGTTAAGTATATTTACTATTTTTGGTTTATAGAGAGCACTTTGTTTCACATTTGGCATTACATTAGTCAAACCTAGAAGTCGTTACTTCACATACATCGCTATATTTTGATCTCATTCACTTCACAGACTTAGCTAATATTTGATCTCAGACTTAGACAACTATTTAAATTTTAGAGACTGCCCTCTTAAAAAGTTAACTAAATATTTACGTATTTTCGTCTTTTTGTACACTATTGTGATGACCCCCTTTTTAGCAGGTTTTTGCAGTAGCTTGGTCGGCTCATCATTGTGGCCCTCGTGAGCTGATGCCGGGTTTCGAGGGTCCCAGTTGGCAGACTTGCTATTTATAGTAACTCTGGACTTACTATTTTTAGTACGTCAATCTGGTCAGTTTCCAGTTCTGGTAGGGCAGTATCGGTAGTGGTCAGTTTTCCGTTGGGGACTTAATATTTATAGTAAGTCTATTTTTGGCAGCTGCTATTTGTGGCAGTGCAGTGGATGGCTTCGTCAGTCAGGCAGGATCCGTAGTGGATGCAGGTTTATCACTGGAAATGCATATTGGTTAATTAATTAATGTTAATTAATAACGATATGTTATTAATTAATAATAAAGTCATATTATTATAATAATGCCTTATTATTATACTAATGTGGAAGTTGCTATTCCAGAGACTGGTTAACTGATATATCCTTTTGGGAAACTATGGCTACCGGGGAGTTATAAATACAGTCATTCTTAGTGTTGATCATCGAATATTGATTATTGAAATTGTTCTTGGGAATTGTTCCTAATTATCTGAGCCCTAGCTGAAGGGTCAAATTAGTTGATTGAAGACTGATTCTTCTTCATCTAATCATCAATTGATTGTTGTTGTATAATCGATTGCATTCTTCTTTCCTATTGTCTGCCTGTTGCTCGAAGAAGGAATTCTGGAAATGTATAGCAAGTTGAACTGAGACCTGCAAAAGAGGTCGTTATCTCCATCATAAGGGAGACTACACATAGTTGGGCAGTATCAATTAGCAGCAGCAGAGAGGTTTCTTAGTACGCAGCAGATTGCATAATCTGCAGTTGGCACAACAACCTCTCCCTTATCACAGCACTTTATTCCTTGGTTGCGGGTGGACTGGCCAGCAGTCAGCGCGGGCAACACTTCTCCATTTGGAGTCACGTGGGAAGCCAGGCTGGTAACGCAGGCACCATACATACTGGGCATGGCTTGCAGAGAGGTCAACGGCAGCAATTGAAGCTGCAACCATCAATCACGCCATAGTGAGTGGCGTTAGGCATTTGGGACTGCTACCGCATGGGGAAAGGGAAAGAAATAAACCAGTGG
Organism: Thuja plicata; assembly: GCA_018584345.1. Classification (NCBI taxonomy): domain Eukaryota; kingdom Viridiplantae; phylum Streptophyta; class Pinopsida; order Cupressales; family Cupressaceae; genus Thuja; species Thuja plicata. Next base: position 1,173,220 of record MU223702.1, on the reverse strand, counting down.
CAAACATCTATGAGGTGCCTTCAAAACTGCGCCTTAATTACTGTATAAAACATTAATTGATTTGTTCTGATTGCTAGTATAAAATTCATAGTTGGATTTACGGCATTTGAATAAAGCGTTTTCCAGAATTAGGATGAAGTGATAAATTGTTATTAAATTTGAATCTCATTTTTGGAAAAGTATTGGCTTTTAATAAAACTAAGCAAATACATACATGCTGGCTGTAATCTTGGCAAATGAGTTCATGTCCAGAATTCTTAAGCATTGAAGTATGATTGTCTAAATGTAAAGGTTTACAAATATGAAAAGTTGGGACTATTAAGACGAAAAGAAATTATATATATATGCTTTTCAAATCCATCTGCAAATTAGTGGAGGAATGTCATAATATCAAACAAAGCAGTTGAAATTATCTACAAGCCAGGTTAAGCCCAGTGCCAGATTGCCTACCAACTGTTTGACAAAATGTCAAACATATGATTTGCATGGAAATTGATTAAAATTAGATATTTTTAAGATGAGGCCAAATCTGGCTCATTACAGTGGTATCAGAGCTATTTTCTTGTCATCCTGTGGGGTAGGAAAATATTTATGAATGCAGATTTGCTGTTATATTTAGAGTGACTAGCACTCTCGAGATGGACAGATACAGGCGGCTTAGCTCCGAGAGCCGGCACAGCAGTGAGGGAAATAGTAATAAAATAAACACATTAATGGAGAGTATGGAAAGACTTAGGCTTCATCAGCAGAGGATGGCGGAAAGACTGTCGGACCCAGAGACAATTGATAGGGCAGCAAGATATATGGTTTCCGCTTTCAGTAGACCAGCATCTAGATCGGAGGGTAGGAGACTTGAGTTTTCCCCGACAGGTGTCCGAGATGTAGATCCACCAGTACATAATACAACACCTACTCATGGATCTAACGATAGAAACTCCACACATAGATAGGTGGAAGTGTCAGCTCCAGTGGTATACTGCAGTGCTAAGCTTCAGCAAGTTGAGGCTTTCTGAGTAGTTGCTGCAGTTGGTGCAGATATAGTAGTTGCCTCTAATGGTCCAGGTTCTCTCGAGGAGGGACTTGTTATCGGAAACTTATATATCAGCTGTCGTAGTGTAGCTTCGGAGCGAGAGGCAGCACCCATCTCAGGTGGGATAGGCGAGAGCATGGAGCCACCTTGTTGTGGTGTTGATGATCCGGTGATACAGCAGGAGACGGTGACTGCAGTAGATGTTAGTACCACACTTGATTGTATTGTCGAGTCGGACAATGACTCCAGTTTTGATTGCCAGGAGACTAGTTCTATGGTCAATGTTGAAGGAGTTGCGGATAGTGGGAATGTTGTAGCGTTGGAGGTTATGACGGTGGACTCTGGATCACCAGAGGAGGAGAATATCACTTTTGAGGACTACCTTGAGGAGATGGAGTCAGATCCGGATAGTGTCAGTCCCAAGATAGGGTCAGTACAGGAGATGCCAGTATTCTCCTCAGTGATGATTTGAGCATGGAGCCTACGCGTGATGGTACTAGTGTTGAGTTCGAGACAGTAGACACGGACTCATACCAGCATGACCCAGATCCATTGGTTAGTACGGAGTCAGATGAGGTTCTATCAGGGACACCTGAAGAAATAGAACCGTTGCTAGCATCTTGGGTTATTTCCGATACTTCATATGTGACTCCTGAGGATGACTCCAGTAGTGAGCCATGTTTGTATCAGACCCTGGGAGAGGACTCTGAGTTGTTGGAGAGTGCGGATCGGTCCCAGGAGCTGGAACACTCAGAGGATACAGAGGACGGGACAACTGGCAGTGTTGAGGAGGTGGACTCTATAGAAGCTTCCTCATGTACTGAGGAGTCTGACAGAGATGTGTCAGATGGAAGTACTCCGTTGGAGGATGTGAGTTCAGTTCTCAGTTCATAGAGCTTAGTTGGCAGTTCACTGGGGAATAGTATCTCGGAGAGGAGTACGTTGGGTACCACTTCTGTTTGCAGTATGTACTATGGACAACATGTCAGAGGTGTTGCATAGGAGACCGACTATTCAGAGTCATCATGTGACTAGTCAGTTGAGAGTCAATGAGCGTGATATTGTCACTGCATTTGAGCATTTTGATGTTGCACGGCAGCTGCTAGCCGTTCACGGATGGGGTTCTCCTATGGATGAGGAGCATGGTAGTTGTTACTTGTCCCTCATAGAGATTCATTCATTACGGGAGGCTGTCAGGATTTTGAGACAAGATTATTTTCAGTTGGTAGCTGACCGAGATCGCCTAGTTGAGTGGGGGCGTACAGCATATGAGGCACTCTTGGATAGAAAGGAGGAGGTGAGTGAGCTTACTCAGGAGCTCATGACGACTTCTGAGGTTTTTGAGAGCACTCAGTTGGCTCTCCGGGAGTCACAGGCTCAGTTAGCTGAGGTGACTGTGGAACTAGAGCAACTTCAGTCTACACCAGTACCAGATCCAATGCAGCTACATATTGTGGTGTCTAGTGATCTGATGATGTCCACAGTTGGAGATGTGGGATGTGATGATGTGACTGACACACCTGTCCGAGATACAGGGACAATAGGTACAGAGGAGGCGAGAGCATCAGTAGGGACGAGCTCTCACGGTGATTTTCTTCCGGCTACGGGAAGCGAATCTATTACCACATTACATACAGCTGGTGACAATAGACAGTTGGCAGTACCACATTTGCAGGAGGATCAGCTATGGGTTGCAGGGAAGCAGGTTGATGCTTCCACATATAATTTTTACTGCACAGAGTCATTTTTGGACCACCTGCTTGAGAGTTCAGAATTTCATGAGATCTTACCGAGCTTCAGAGGGTGTTCTCATCCGGGGTGTATGCGCGATCCGGTGTTTGGTGAGAGAGATTGTAGGTACCTTGACTACGATGCTCCCACACAAAGATTTTGAGGTTGGGTTTGCTGAGAGTGTCACCCGGGACCCTACCCAACCATTTGTGCAAAGTTCAAGATTGGAACCATCCGTGGGTCCGCAACTGGGGGATGATGAGCCTCTGGCCGAGAGCAGAGTCTTTTACCGGCACTATACAGTGAGGAGCGCTCATCAGTTTTCATTTGACCCACAGGTTGATGACTTGATGGCACATAAGTGTGGGATGACTCCTAGCCCTTATCATCTGTTTTGGGATGGGTTCTCTCCATCAGCAGTTGATGGGAGTTTTGGCTGCAAGTCAGTAGCAGGTAACTTGCAGAATCATGGTGATTGCAGGGATTATACAGTGTGTGGATATCCGGGTCCAAGTACAGCTTTATTCAGGGGTATTCATCACTGTTGCGTAGATGGTCTTCACACTCAGCATGAGTCAGTTGGGTGTGCAGAGTTCAAGGTGTATGTGATCTCAGTCTCCCATACATCTTGGTTTTTGATGATCCTGAAGCTCACTTCTTTCGGGATCCAGGCAGAGACAGATTCAGTACAGGAGTTTGGCTAAATGGTTGTTTTGGGTCTCTTTACAGAGCTATCCGGTTTGCATTGTGGGTAATGCTACAGGAGCTTACAGTTGATGTCGGGGGCATGGTTTACTTTTTCTTGTGGGATCCGGGTGGATTGCGATGTACAATTGTTTAGGTTTTGCTTGAGGACAAGCAATCTTGGGGAGGGCGGACTGTGATGATCCCCTTTTTAGCAGGTCTTTGCAGTAGCTTGGTCGGCTCATCATTGTGGCCCTCGTGAGCTGATGCCAGGTTTTGAGGGTCCCAGTTGGCAGACTTGCTATTTATAGTAAGTCTGGACTTACTATTTTTAGTAAGTCAATCTGGTCAGTTTCCAATTCTGGCAGGGCAGTATCGGCAGTGGTCAGTTTTCCAGACAATGTTTAGTCTGTTCATGTTCCTTGGTTGGGGACTTACTATTTATAGTAAGTCTATTTTTGGCAGCTGCTATTTGTGGCAGTGCAATGGATGGCTCCGTTAGTCGGGCAGGATCAGTAGTGGATGCAAGTTTATCACTGAAAAATGCATATTGGTTAATTAATTAATGTTAATTAATAACAATATGTTATTAATTAATAATAAAGTCATATTATTATAATAATGCCTTATTATTATAATAATGTGGAAGTTGCTATTCCAGAGACTGGTTAACTGATATATCCTTTTGGGAAACTATGGCTATCGGGGAGTTATAAATACAAAGTCATTCTTAGTGTTGATCATCGAATATTGATTATTGAAATTGTTCTTGGGAATTGTTCCTAATTATCTGAGCCCTAGCTGAAGGATCAAATTAGTTGATTGAAGACTGATTCTTCTTCATCTAATCATCAATCGATTGCTGTTGTATAATCGATTGCATTCTTCTTTCCTACTGTCTGCCTGTTGCTGGAAGAAGGAATTCTGGAAATGTATAGCAAGTTGAACTGAGACCTACAAAAGAGGTCGTTATCTCCATCATAAGGGAGACTACACATAGCTGGGCAGTATCAATTAGCAGCAGCAGAGAGAGGTTTCTTAGTACGCAGCAGATTACATAATCTGCAGTTGGCGCAACAACCTCTCCCTTATCACAGCACTTTATTCCTTGGCTGCGGGTGGACTGGCCAACAGTCAGCGCGGGCAACACTTCTCCATTTGGAGTCACGTGGGAAGCCAGGCTGGTAACGCGGGCACCATACATACTAGGCGTGGCTTGCAGAGAGGTCAGCGGCAGCAATTGAAGCTGCAACCATCAATCACGCCATAGTGAGTGGCGTTAGGCATTTGGGACTGCTGCCACGTGGGGAAAGGGAAAGAAATAAACCAGTGGCAAACATCTATAAGGTGCCTTCAAAACTACGCCTTAATTACAATGTATAAAACATTAATTGATTTGTTCAGATTGCTAGTATAAATTTCATAGTTGGATTTACGGCATTTGAATAAAGCGTTTTCCAGAATTAGGATGAAGTGATAAATTGTTATTAAATTTGAATCTCATTTTTGTAAAAGTATTGGCTTTTAATAAAACTAAGCAAATACATACATGCCGGTTGTAATCTTGGCAAATGAGTTCATGTCCAGAATTCTGAAGCATTGAAGTATGATTGTCTAAATGTAAAGGTTTACATATATGAAAAGTTGTGACTATTAAGACGAAAAGAAATTATATATATATATATGCTTTTCATATCCATCTGCAAATTGGTGGAGGAATGTCATAATATCAAACAAAGCAGTTGAAATTATCTACAAGCCAGGTTAAGCCCAGTGCCAGATTGCCTGCCAACTGTTTGACAAAATTTCAAACATATGATTCGCATGGAAATTGATTAAAATTAGATGTTTTTAAGATGAGGCCAAATCTGGCTCATTACAACTATAAAGTTCAAAACATCAAGATAGCCTTCAAATTTTCATGTTGCCCTTGATGTCAAACTATACTGTAAAATTGTTTGAATGAGGTAGCTCCAGACATGAAAGACTGAATTAAAATGCTTTTGCAGATTTGAATCTTGATCTTTATTTTAGTTTAGATTGTGTGAACTGTAAAGGATCATTTCAACTTGTTTTCTTATTCATTGCCAAACCTAGCAAATAAAATGAATAGATAGAAGGCCGCTCATAGAAAATATCATCTAGGAACCAATCAATTTCAGTTGCACAGATTATTGTTGCTGCTTGTAATTCAAATGACACGAGCAGATAAATAGAAGTGACTTACCAGTTTAAGTTCCAAACTAGTACACTGTTATTGCTATGTGGTTGTTTGGCTCACAAGTAGTTACTTCAAATGAGCATAACAAATAATAGTAACATGCTGTATTTTATCCAACTGTTGGAAATACGAACAATTTATCATGCATTATTTGGCTAAGTTTATTTACTATTTTTGGTTTATAGAGAGCACTTTGTTTCAAATTTGTCACTACATTAAAGTCACACCTACAAATCATTACTTCACATAGCTAAATTTTGATGTGAGCTACTTCACAAACTTGGCTAATATTTGATATCGGACTTGGACAACTATTTAGTAACTGCCCTCTTATAAATTTAATTAAATATTTGCCTATGTTTGGTCTTTTTGTACACTATAAAGTTCAGAACATTAAGATATGAGACCAAAAGAGTATTCATGCCTTGAAACTTTTTTTTTGCCTTTGATGTCAAACTATACTATAAAATCATTTGAATGAGATAGCTCCAAACATGAAAGAGCGAACTAAAATGCTTTTGCAGATTTGACTCTTGATCATAATGCCACATCAGAAATACTTTGCGTAGACACATTGCACATCAATCTTGGGTAGCACAAAGGTTAAATGCAATTGGCATCAAGGTGAAATCAGTGGTGGAATTTCTCTCTTCAAGTGGCATTTGGAAAAAGTAGGAAATAACACTACCATTTGCACAAAATGCCCTACAGATGCCACATATTAGGCAAAACAAGCTCTTCACGTGATTGTTTTGGACAAGGCAAAAAAGGAAAGAACTGGTGTTGAAATAGGTTCTAATTCTACAGATGCTAGGAGGAATCACTTGGATGAGGAAGGTGGTACATAGGATTTTTTCAAGGAATCTAGGACAACACTTTCTTCTACAAGACATGGCCCAAACACAGGTGGAGGAAACATTAATGCTTTCTTAGCACCTTTTACCACACCAAGGTCATAGACCACTTTGGAGAGTACAAGATGGAGGAAGAATGTCCATGGACAAGCAAAGAAGGCAATTGCAAATTTTTGGTACTACTCTAGCCTACCATTCCATGTTGTCAGGTCCCCATATTGCCAAGGTATGGTGGATGTGTTGATGTGCGTTTTATGACCCACCAAACAGTAGAACAAAACACCGAGGTATCTTATCCTCTCTTGATCAAAGTTCCGTATATGCTAAGATTGCAAGAAGATCATATAGGTCACTCCAAGGTTCCTTTCGTGTCAGGTCTTGACCATGGATAAGCTCGGTGGTAAATGTGATTTGCTGAATATCACAAGGGGCCTTACGTTTTCAGTCTTGCAAGATTTGCAATGAAACACTTTTTTGGAATTTTCAGAATATGCGGAAAGAAAAAGGAAGTAGGCTTCAGAAGTTTTAATCTACTCCTAAGGGCAATGATAGCAATAATCAATACTTCGGTGGACAAATTCCCAATAACCAGGTTCGCTTCGCCAAGTTATACTACAACTACACGAAAACCGGTGCAATCTTCAAGGTTTATGCAAAGGATTTTCATACCACCACGAACACCATCATGAAGAACAATGTACGCGAATGACAGAAGTTAAGCATGTGCATGAATGAGGTTCAGGCTAACTTTGCACAACAATTTACAATCAGTAAAACGTCAAAAGTATGAACCAAAGGAACTCATCAAAACACCATCATATTTATCATTGCAATCACAACACTTCATCTAACTTTATCCAACTAATCTAAACTAAATGAGGGAATT
>MU223702.1:1142517-1165149 GCA_018584345.1 Thuja plicata | reverse complement strand
GGAATTCTTGAATATGAGTGTCTTCCTCAAACATCCAGGACTGGAACTCTTCTTCCTGCAAAACAAAGTAAACGACATAAGAATCGTGCAAGAAATTTAAACTACAACATATAAACGCCTTACATATTCTCTCCCAACTTTCTCATTTTCAATTTGATTCGGAATTACTTCGCATCCAAATTTCTCTCTGACTTTTCCATTTCACTGTAAATGCACTTCTTCCTTAAAGTTTTAGGCCCTCTTTCTAGAAACTTTCTCCGAAATTCTCGCCTTCTTTCTGATTTTTTCCAAATCTTCACAAATTCATCCCTCTGGAAATAAATTTTCTATCTCCAATATTTTCTCTCTGAAAATCCTTGCAAACTTTTCCATTTTTTTTCAAAATTTTCCAAATTTCCGATTCTTTGAAATTTTCCATGACTTTCCAAATTTTAAAATTTTCAAGATTCTGAAATTTGTCACTTTTCGGAATTTTCCGATTTTGAAGAATTTTCAACTTTTCCGAAGTTCTCCATTTTTTCAAGATTTTGGAATTTTCCCAAGAATTCCAAGATTTCAGAATTTTGGAATATTCGAAGGTTTTCAACACTTAGCCATTTTCCAACACTTAGTCATTTTTCCTTCCATGGAGGAGAAATATTCCAACACTTAGCCAATTTTCCACTTTTCTGAAATTTCAGAATTCTCCAAGATTTTCCACTTTTCCAAGATTTCAAGATTTGGGGATTTTCCACGATTTCGGAATTTTCCAAGAATTCCAAGATTTGAAATTTCAAAACTTTCCAAAATTTTCACATGTTGGAGGATTTTCTTTTGTTTGCAAATTCTCCTTTCACCGAGTTGACTCGTGTTCCACCATTCCTGGAGGCGGGATTTTGGAGAGGTCGTGGATTTTTCTTGAAGTCGTGATTTTTCCTCAAGTCGTGGATTTTTCTTCAAATCGTGGATTTTTCCTCAAGTCGTGGATTTTTCTTCAAGTCGTGGATTTTTTCTCAAGTCGTGGATTTTTCTTGAAGTCAAGGATTTTTCTTCAAGTCGTGGATTTTTTCTCAAGTCGTGGATTTTTCTTCAAGTCGAGGATTTTTCTTGAAGTCGTGGATTTTCCTCAAGTCGTGGATTTTTCTTGAAGTCGTGGATTTTTCTTCAAGTCGTAGATTTTTCCTCAAGCCGTGGATTTTTTCTCAAGTCGTGGATTTTGAGGTGGATTTTTCCTCAAGTCGTAGATTTTTCCTCAAGTCGTGGAGTTTTCTTCAAGTCGTGGATTTTTCTCAAGTCGTGGATTTTTCTTCAAGTCGTGGATTTTTCCTCAAGTCGTGGATTTTTCTTCAAGTCATAGATTTTTCTTGAAGTCAAGGATTTTTCTTCAAGTCATGGATTTTTCTTGAAGTCAAGGATTTTTCTTCAAGTATGGATTTTTTCTCAAGTTGTGGATTTTTCTTCAAGTCGAGGATTTTTCTTCAAGTCGTGGATTTTTCCTCAAGTCATGGATTTTTCTTGAAGTCATAGATTTTTCCTCAAGTCGTGGATTTTTTCTCAAGTCATGGATTTTTCTTCAAGTCGTGGATTTTTCTCAAGTCGTGGATTTTTCTTCAAGTCGTGGATTTTTCTTCAAGTCGTGGATTTTTCCTCAAATCGTGGATTTTACTTCATTCTGAAATTTTGGAATTTTCCAAGATTTCAGAATTTTCCATTTTTCCTGAAATTTGAGAATTTGTAATGTTTTTCATGCCTTTCCACTTTTGGATATTTCAAGGGTGTTTCCAGACTTAACCATTTTTTGATTGACGACCTCGCTTGTTTATTCTTCTGGATATAGAATTGGATACCCTTTTGACAGTTCTAGCTCACTTGTTCCCAAAATAGCCCTGCCAAAAATAGACTTTCTAAAAATAGTAAGTAGTTCCAAAATCAAAATAAGGCCAACCCGGGAGGCAAAGAAATTTACTAAAAATAGACAATGCTAAAAATAGTAAATACTTCCAAACTCAAAATAAGGCCATTCAGGGACGCAGTGAAACTTTCTAAAATAGACATACTAAAATAGAAATTTCCAAAAATAGCAAGTATGTCAAGACGTTCAAAATTTCACTGACATTCTTTTTTGAAAGATCAATTCTCATTCACACTTGACCTAATTCACAGAGAAACACATAGTTTCCATTCTAGGAGCCAGGTGGACAACACTTTTCTAGACTTGGCCAAATTTTACCAATTCTCACATCAAAGCATGGGGAACCTTAGGGGACTGAGCCAAAAACTACCAAGAACGAAAGCCAAAAAGAAAAGGCCAACAACAAAAAGAGGGGGGTCCCCATTTGCAATGGGGCGATGTGGGAAAAGGTCACAACAGGATGCTATTGCATTTGCAGGTCCTAGGTTTCATGCCCCATCTTATGAGACATTGAGGGTTGGTATGGTCAATGATGTAGTACCGGATGTTAACAATGTTGTTAATGAACATTGATTATAGTGGGCAAAGAGTGGTTGCACCACTATGTTAGATGGTTGGACAAATAGAAGAAACCGAACCCTCATCAACTTCCTTGTCTCTTGTGATATTGGCACAATATTTTTTAAAATATGTGGATGCATCAAATACAATCAAATTTGCAGCTGCATTGTTCAAGATGTTTAACATAGTGGTCATAGATGTAAAGCTAGAAAATGTGGTTCGATTTATTAAAGATAATGTTGTTGCTTGTGTTGTTGTTGGTAAACTCCTGACAAACAAATACCCCTCTATGGTTTTTTACTCCGTGTGTAGCACATTGCCTTGATCTAACCTTAGGGAGATTGGAAAACATGAATGGGTTTAGGAGGTATTGCAACTCACACAGTTACCAAATTTACCTATAATCAAACAAGGGTTTTGTGTATGATCTGCTCTTTAAAAGAGGGCAAGGAGCTAGTTCAACCAAGGGTGACAAGATTTGCAACACATTTCCTTGCACTAAACGAATGTTTTTTTCAAATGAGTGGATGGATTCTAGCTTCACAAATCAAGCAAATGGCATAGTAGTGGCAGAGTATATGCATTCTACTAGTTTTTGGGGTGCGGCTGAACAAGTTGTAGATTTTTCAAATCCTCTTGTAAAGTTTTGAGAATAATGGATGGGGATGAATCCCCCATACAATATTTGTATGAGGCCAAGGAGGTGATGAGGGGTATGACGGAAAATAACAAGGACAAGTCTATGCCATTATGGGGCATAAACGAAAAGAAGATGGAATTGACAGATGCGCCCTCCTCTCCATGTTGTAGGATACTATCTCAATCCAATATTGTTCTATAACTCTTCATTCAAACATCATGATACTAAGATCACACAAGGCTTGCTCATATGCATAGAGAAAAATTATCTTACCAGAGAACAATTGCATGCAACTATGGTAGAGTTACCAATATACAAACAAGCAAGGGGTTTTCTTTCATCTAAGATTGGCATGGAATTTTCTTTTATTTAACCAAGTAGACTCTATAAGGTTTTGACAACCTATATACTTTGTGAAAATGATCATTAATTTTAAGATATTCTTATATAATATCATCTCCATTTAATGTGTTTATCGATGCAATGGTGGGATCTTTTTGGTCATGAAACTAAAAAATTTAGATGGATAGAAGGACCCATTTTGAGCCAGCCATGCAGTTCATTTGCTTGTGAGCATACTTGGAGCATTTTTTAACACATACATTCCTAGAAATGCAACCACCTAACACAACAACCGATGAATAACTTAGTGTTTGCTCACAAAAACCTTCACTTGAAGCTAAAGAAAGCTCAAGGTTTGACTTTTGATATAATTGCAATCAATTGAAATTGCATTCCTTATGTTTTTCAGTTGTAAGGCAAAGACTGGTTTCTACATGGACAAAGACAAGCACTATTGAGGATGATAAATCAATTGACCTTGATGAGATTGATCTAGAGTCTGAGTGGATTGCTGTTGATGATGAATTTCTTGAGTTTGAAGATTTTGAGATCCTCACGGAAGCCAACTTGGATCCGCATGATATTAAATGACTTAGGAGAGGCTCTTACACATGAGCTTCATCATTGGACATCCTACCCTCTAGCATAGCTGTATTTGTAGTAACAAGTCTTTGGCTACATTTGATTTTTTGAACCTTGTACTTAGTTTATAGGTTGAATGTATAGAATCATAGATAGTTACAAACTATATTGTAATTGACATTTTGTCAATTGTCACCATCTAGTTATTATTTATGCACTATGAATTATGTTTTATACAATGCGATGTAATCAGTGATATGAATATAAACAACAAAAATCTATTTTCTACAATTCATGGGTTAAATTCTCTATTTTATTTGCTCTCTCTATCTCTATGCTATGGAAATGTCCTTAAATTTTAAAAAAAAACAAGATAGTTTCTGTCTCTTTTTGTACATTTGATTACATTTTTTTAAATGCATTTTTCCTCTATTTTTTCAAAAAATCTTTAACTTTTGGCTTGCCAATTTTTTCCCAAAAGATTTTTGCTGCTATGATTTGAAACATCATGGGTATAATGTACATGATCAGATGAAATATATGTTCTTTTCATCAACAAAAGTAATTATATTAAGTATAACCCAAGATAAGGGCCTATTTATAAACCATGATTCCAAAACTATGAAGAACATCGCAAGGCAAATATATGTGGTGGAAGAATCAACTAAAACTTGGAAATCATATTGCTATATCATTCGGAGGCTAAACTATTGATTTGTAAATATTCCTAATACCTATACAAAAGTGCAAAAGGCTGCCTTCTTTAAAAATTACAGGGCCAAAGAAAGGGGCATATCTAGAGATATTGGTAAGAATTTCACTGCTAATAAATGTAAGTCACCAAACTGGAAGATGCCATTGGGTTAACTATCTGAATCGCCAAATCAATCCAGCCATAATAGCTACAATTAGAATGAAGGAACTGGGCCAGTTTGATGGACAATCTAGAGAAAAAAGAAGCCATGTGATAAGTGCAGGAGCATCTTGGGGCTAGGGCAATCTGTATCATCAAAAACATGTTTTACCTCTTCAATTTAGTTTGATATGATGACCACGGTTTCCTAGGCATGGATGAGCACTCAAACTTCAAAACTTCAAATTTCAAATGGCTTTCCCTCTCAATCTGGGCATCCACCTTGGAAAGATTCTTGGCAGACGACATTTGACACTTGTCCAAAGGTTCATGACACTCCACAGAAGTTGAAGAGTCACAATTTCATGAGGGCACTCAAATTGGCCAGCCACTTTACATGTTGACGTCATTTGCATGTGTAACCTCCGTTTGCATGCCTATCTTTGATTGAAGCACCCATGTGGAGGGGAGTTGCTCTTTATGGAGAATCTCCCATGCTTGCTTTGATGCTGATATCTAGGTGGAAGGAGTTACACTTTGACTCTTTTTATTCTTGCTTGATCATCTTGAAGAATGGCTCCACATTTGGAAAGAGTTACTTGGGAGGAATTACATTTTTACTCCGTACATGAATCTTTCAGATTTGGGAGTCCAGTCTGGTTGAGATAAAGGGAGAGAGGAGGAGCTAAGGAGGATTAGCTTCCATAGATTTCTTCCAGGTTGAAGACAAACTGGAGTTGTTGTGCTATAGATTTTGGGAGCTCGTGGTCAGCATTTGGGTAATGTTTTTCTGGGTTTTTAATTGTAGGTGTTTCCAATGATGTAGAGGTTCTTTTAGGATTGAAAGTGTGATTTTGTGGTGGGAAAATCTACCAAAGTTTCCTCAGCTTTTGTGAACAAGTCTCCATATATTTGATCAATAAATTAGAATCGAAAGTTTGTGTGAGTTCATTTGATTAAGTCTAGAGTTCATTTGGTGGAGCTACAAGGAGGTTGCCATTCATTTGGCTCCCTCTCCTTTGCAATTTCAAAGGGTTAGTGGTTCAAGTGGTATGGCCACTCAATTGTCATGTTGGAGACCAAAGTTCAAATCCCCCTAAGTGACATCTTAGACCAGTGAGCATGCTGAAACAGTACCTCCATTTAAATTGGAGCAGCATCCCTGTTGTAGGTAGAGCAGTATCTCGATAGGAGTAGAAAATGCAATATGCCCACAGAAGGAGCAGGTGCAGTATCCCTGCTGAAAAAGTGGGTGCACCCACTGAAGTAGTTGGAGGAGCATTGAAGTTGGTGAAGAAAAGGTGCCAAGCAATGGTTCCGTAGAAAGAGCTAAGGAAGCAGTATCCCCACAAAGTGTAGAAGGAGCTAGAGGTAGGCACAAACAAAGCAAGAAAAGTTGGAAGAGAGTGGTGGTCTCATATGAGTGTGGTAGCCCCATAGGTGAAAAAGTAGATGGAGCATAGTATCCTCGTAGTGGAGTGATAAAATGGAGCAATACCTTATAGGTTGAGTTGTAAGTACAATGATATCCCTGCTAGGAGCATAACACTAGCTTAATACCACCAACTTTGCAGTTTGTATAATACAGCAAAACACTTCATTACAGACATCATTTGATCAAGTCCCACTTGCACTAAAAAGCACATCCTTGGAAACGCCAAAGTGTACATCTACATAGTAATACAACATTTTGTGTCCCAGATCAACCAACAGCCAACGAAGAAATATTTAGTTTAACCATCAGTTGCTTGTAACCATTAGAATATACGTTTGGTTCTCATTTCCTCAATTAGATGATCACCATCAAAAAGAGATACATGTTGGTTATACAAAACTCCCTCCTCTGTATATATACAAAATGCTACACAATCCTTGTCAGGGTTTGGCCAACAAGATAAAAACAGTAAGGAATTCTAAGTGCAGCATAATTATTGATATTCTTACATAGTATGGCCTAATCAAGATGAAGAAAACAGTTTCATTTGTTATATGTTGTTTCTATTAAATGTGCAAAGGTAGCTAAACATATATTGATTTTATCTCTATTGCATGTTCAATATAATCTACATATTAATTAGGCTAGATTCATCTATTAAATATTCTGTGCATCTCTTCAGCTCAGCACAGATAATCATGCACATTGAGAAAGGTTAGCTCATCCTGAGTTGAAAACATGGTCCATTAGTACCAAGCTGCTACTTTTTCTTCATCTTCTTGTAAATCAGTTCTGATTTGTAGTATTGAATTGCTCTGCATGTGCTCATATTGATTACTCTCTGTCTTATTTTTGGAACTCAAATAGTTTATGTTGATTATCAAAAGGAAAAAAGTTAAAATCCCACTTCTTAAATTGTTCAACATCTTATGCAATAATCTGATTTTTTTTTTGTTGCCTTATCTTCTCGAGGTACCATGCGAATTCTCCCATCATAGAGTACCATAAGACTTCATCCTGGAGGCTGCAAGCTTTATCCTTTAGGGTCATGTTCATAATTGCCCTCCATTCAACAACGCCCTCCATCCCAAAGCACCTTTCAACTTTTGAATCCTCAAACACAGTCTATGAATGTATCTGGGTTGGTTTCACCTCTGAAATCTGAAACCTCAAATTTCACCCCAATTCTTTTCTTAGAAATGGCTTCTATAAGCCTGTCTATAGGGTATATTGCTTCAACTTAAACCCCTTGAATTCCAAGTTCATCTTTTGAGTCCTCAAGCCTCAATCAGCCTTCAAGTGCCTCTAATCTAATGGGCACTTCTCCTATGCCCTGAATTCCTTCTGCCTCTCTTAGCCCAATAATCAATTCATTTAGATTGCTTTCTAGGCCATATTGTGCTATAATGCAATTTGATGCAAAACTTTGATGCAGATCAGCCTCTGCTCCTACACACTAGCCTCAAGAAAACATATACTGTGTCCTGCACATCACCTCCATTATAAAACTCTATTTGCAATTCTTACTTGGGAGTAATGCTAACAAGACAAGATACAAAAATGTAAAAGTGGAAGGAAACATGTTCAAAATATACCCAGCCCATATACATGGCATTGCTGCCTTTGTTCGTATTCTAAACTGACACAAAAATGGAATACACAGTACAACAGGCCTTAGAATGGTTGAATTAAGACAACTACTTCGCTCAATCCCATCCATTTCAATGCCAACAACCACCACATATGCCTAAAAGATTTAAAACCAAAAATATCCCTTGATTTTCTTCAATCAAAATTCTTACATGATTCCCCTATAGAATGGAACTGACAAGAGAGAGGAGAGCCCCCGACATAAAGACAGCAGTTACATCATCCTCCCCAGGTTTAAAAATTTGAAACTCCTGATTCAAAAGAAATGTACTATGTTGCCAACAGTACAAGGTTGCAGGCCTTTGAGTAGTCTTTTATTCAAAGTATTCTTTTGGGATTTCTTGGCACAATTTGAGCCACCACGTTCTTCTAAGGTCAAGAGTCTAGAGCTGATTCCGCCATTTAGCTGGGTAGGTAAAGCTAGGCAAAGTCCCTAATTCAAAGCTGCAAAATAATCATTATTGTTATCGCCAATAGACGAAAATTATTCCCCTTGTCCCAATCATGCTTTGTATTGTTGCTCTGAGACTAAGTTAGATAGTCATCACCTTTGACCATACTCTTGATCACACTCTTGGAAGATTTTTAATGATCAAGCTTATACTGTCACAACTCTGTACCCCTCCAATCCAATGAGAATGAATATCATAGTCAACTGAAAATTCACACCTATCTCTTGAGGTGCACTTGTAATCTTATCAGCTGAACCTCGTTGCAACTCTACATCAATTTTGGGTTGTACCTCACTCTTCAAATCATTTGCCACCTCTACTCCCAAACCTACCTCCATCTCACCTCTTGACTGACCTAGAATTTTGTTTTTCTCTTGAAGCTTGAATCTAACTACTACAAAACAAAACAAAACTATTACTTCAAATGCTCCTTCCTCTTTCCGCAATTTTAATAAAGTCTCCTTCCTTTATGTTGTACCTCATAAGTGTTCTCCCATCCTTGATGGCTAACTTTACAATCATATAGCCAAGGTATTCCCAATAGAAAATGAAATGCATCCATTAGAACCACATCATATAGCACTTCATCCACATAAGGACCAATTTTGAAAGAAACAAGACAAGATTTATCCACAAGGGCACTATGATCCTTCTTCAATGTAAGGGTTAGGTTTTGGAATACAAGCAAGCTGCAATTCGCAAACAATTTATATACTTACTAAATTGTTGATAGATCCACCATCTACAATCACCTTGCACACCTTCTCCTTACACTTACATTTTGTTCAGAATATCTATTTCTCCTCCAATCAGCTTCAAGGGCCTCTTTGTTCCTAGCTATCAAGGTTCACAACATGAAAATCTCCCCCATCTCAGCTTCAACCTCCTCTACGAGAAGTTCCTATTCTTCCTATTCTTACAAAAAATCTCAACTGCTTCTGATATACCAAAAGGTTGTGTTGGAGTAAATGAGTTTACATTTACTCGTGCTTAAGTTTTCTAGGCATTATAACATTTTCATTATTAGTGCATTTAGTTTTTAGTTAGTTGTTTGTCGGTTATCTATAGACTCTCCTTCCTGGCCTTCATAAGTAATCTATGTACATTATTTCTACATCTCAATATTAGTTATATTTTTGGTGAAAAAAATTTTATCTTCGTGTGAAGGCTATATTTCTGTTTGTGGTCCTGGAATTAAGTCAATACTCAACATGGTATTAGAGCAAGATAACCTTCAACGTGGTTTTGAGGGCTTGTTGAAGTATTGACTTCACTCCAAGACCACAAACAACAATATAACCTTCACATGAAGAGAATAAAATATTTCACCAGAATGTAACTGATATTGAGATGCATAAATAATGTACATAGCCTTACTTATAAAGGAGGACAGAGAGCTGGTAGATAACAGGCAAACAACTAACTAAGAACTAAATGCACTTATAATGAAAATATAATAAATGCCTAAGTAAACTTAAGCATGAGTAAATGGAAACTCATTTACTCCAACACCCCCTTAAGTGCAACTTAGGGAGAAGATTATTATGCAATATGGGCCCTGTTGTGAGGTTTTCACACCATCGCCCCATTGCAAATGGAGACCCCCTCTTTTCACTTAGCAGTGGGGTAGTTGTCCCAGGTAGTCTTAGTTTAGTGGCAATTTTCAAGTCTCCAAATCTAAGGGACGAGTTAGAGCAACTTGGCTCGCCGGGTAGTCAAGTCAATCAGGCATATGAGTGAGCTAGGTCAAGCTAGTCAGGGAGGTGGAGTTGAAGTCAAGAGATTTGTGATAAAAAATATTAGAATTTATGGAAAATCCTTGTTCCAATTTCAATTTTACCTTGGAGAGGCAAGAAAAGTTGTGGGAGAGAACACTGATGGAGGCGTGTTGACTCCTAAAATTTGGCTGAGTCTGGAATTTTTTAGAATCTCCCAAAATCTAAAATCTTGATTATAACTTCTATGAATCTAAAACCCCTCGCAAACATCCTGACAGTATTTATAAAAAATACAATTTAAAGTATAAGAACTTGAACTTAAATGTTATATTTTATATAACAATTTCATCCTCCAAGCTGAAGAGACTGAATTGAACAGTTGGGAGTTAACTTGCAAAATGGAAAAATCCTAAGAGTAGGTCAAAATCCAACCATGTCTCTGGACTCCCAATCCCGACAACCCTCAAAATTCTGCCCAAGTCTAGATGGTTTCTACGAGACTACAAGGTGAGATTCAGGTGCAAACTAATGAAAAAGGGGAATGAGAGAGAAAATGAATCAAGTAAAGTAGTCCCCAGAGGAGGTTGGAATCCGACCACCTCTCAGGATTCCAAATCCAGACACTATGTCAGAATCCGACCACCTCTCAGGATTCCAAATCCCGACACTAGGTCGGAATCCAACCTCTTGTTAGGATTCTTAATCCTGACAGCTCCTAAATTTCTGCCCTTTCTTCCAAGCAAAATCTTCACGAGTGAAATTTCGCCCAAGTTTAGGGGCAATTCAATGCAAAATTTCAACTCCAAGCTGATGAAAGGTGATGGAAATTGAACATGAGAGGTGTAATTCAATTGAAAATTTGGGGGAAAGTGATCAATTTTGGAAATGAATGTGAGTGAAAATCAGAATTTGGAATGGATTTCAATCAATCAAAGATGCAGATCGGAGTGAAAAACATAAAGATGAGTCCTTATAATGAGTTTAAAATCGCAAAATGAGAGATAGAAGGGCTAAAAGACATACTGCAAATAAGGTGAAATCAGAATTTATCCTAACACTAGGTTGGAATCCGACCTCATGTCAGGATTCTTAATCTCGGCAACCCCTAAATCTCCACCCTCAACATTTGGACAGATTTCACCTTCTTTGGCATTGTGGCATTGAAAGATAAGAACTCCAAGGTGCAAATCAGAATTTTTCCCCAAAATGGAGATCAAATCTTGGATGAAAGTTTTTTCGGTAAACCAAGAAAATCAAACTAAACCATGAGTATGAGCCTAAAATGTTGAGAATCAAGGGCATGACATTCAACTGAAATGGGATTAGAAGTGTTTTTTTAAGAAAAAGGAGACAAGTGTACAAATCTAAACTATCCTGAGACTAGGTCGGAATCCGATCTCATTTTAGGATTTCAAATCCTAACACTAGGTCAACCTCCTATCAGGATTCTTAATCTCGACAGCCCTTAAATTTCCACCTAGCTATAAGGCCCAATGATTCGATTTTTGGGGATATGTTTGTCATTTCAACTCATTGGAATTGCCTAATCAGGTCAGCCAACTTGAGGAAGCACCCAAATTTAATCAGATTCAAGGTGTAAAACTCAGATTTTCCCAAGGCAAAAGCAAATTTAGAAAGATCAAGTTCTTGTAGATCTGAGTTAGTAGATTCAAAACTTTATGACTAAAAATTTTGATTGGGTTCTCATTTTGTCTTGATGTGATCAGATTTTTAAGTTTGAAAAATTCAGTCTTTCATGTTAAATTAGGTGAAATACTCAATGAAAATGTTAAGTAGAGTGATTTCCCCTTAAATTTCACTTCTTAGCATCAAATTTTGAGTTTAAGAAGTATGAAATCCAAGCTTTTGACAAGTGTTGTTGTCATGCTTTGCAAGGAGAGGTTGATGGAAGAGTTGAAGATAAGAGGAGGCTATGGCAAGATTTCATCGAGAGGACAAGCAAGATGGTGTTCGAGGTTGAAGAACAAGTGCAAGATCAAGGTCAAGGCATCAAAAGAGACATCAAGTTTTCGAGTACAAGCAAGTTCAAGGCCATGCCAATGAGAAGATTTCCAAATTTTGAAGGTGGAGAAGAAGAATGAAAACAAAGATTGCAAGATAAGAATGTTGAAGTGGCGTCTATCTATTTCCAGCCAATTGGAAAATTCGAGTTTGCACGTGTCCAAAATTGATCAATCATATTATGCCAAGTGTACATGTGGAATCCACGTAATGCTTCTACCTAACTCATTTTGTTATTGGGCCTTGGAAGCAATGTAATTTTCTTATTGGCCAACATGGTGGTGCTTTGATGAAATTGGGTGATGGTTGTGGCGACCCTAATTAAGGCATAGTAGGAAAAATCTTGGCCCTTGATTTCAAATTGATCTTGGCCCTTCATTGAAATTGAGCAACTATAAAAGGCCAAGGCCTTCTCATTTGTGACTCATTAGTCTTAGAGTAGAGTAGGAGAGGAGACTTGTTGAAATTGTTGTCATAATACTATCAAAGTAATTGCTAATTCATTGTTGATCTTCATGGTGGATAGCTTGTGTTGCTTTGGAGTATTGCGTGGTTTCCTTGCTTAGATTAGGATTTCATTTCATGTTGATTAGAAGCATTGTATAGTTGAATGGAAGATATTTTGGATGTTTCTTTGGTGAACTCGCATAGACCAAACCACTAGCTGCTTGCTAATTGTAAGTACACCTTGCGTGGTTGAATGGCATAATTATGAGTTTTACTTCGACTATGGCTTGCACATTGATATGCACCATTGGATGGTATTAATGGAGTGGTGATAGTTTGAACATCTTACATTTACCTTAGGAGATTGCACTAGCTTGGTTGATGTCGATGGCTAAACTAAGTCTAGTAGAGTCACAAAGACACCCACAGTTTCTTGCATTCTAGGAGTAGATTAGCTTTCTAAACCCTTTCCTTTAGCAGTTTGTCGTTGGGAGAAGTTGAAGTCAAGTTGATATCCATTGATTGAACAGCTTAAGTCCCTTTGTGATAACCAACATATCATATCATTATAATTGAGTGAAAGTCCACAATAAGAAGGAACCTTAGGGCTGTCTCATTTGATCACACAATCCGGATACATTGTTTAGGATGTGACCATCCTTATTCAAGAGAGAGTTAAAGATTTGGTGTTTCATCTTGGAATACTAAGTATTCGATTTTGCATGTTGTACTGGCATAAAACTCACATCAACAAGTCTTGGCTACAAAACCATTTTAGGTGCCCATGAACAATGCAAATGCAATGAAATCTCTCACAAGCGAAGAATGGGAGAAAAATCATCATGAAAATATTCCCTCCAAAAAAGAGAAAATAAACAAGATGATGATTATGCATGGAGGCCTCAATCACCCCCCCCCCCCCCCCCAAGGACTACATACATCATGTATATACAAGCAATGATCCCCCCATAGGAAGGAAAGGAGACTACATAGCCCCCCCATAATGAATAATGTCTTGCAGAAATAATGGGTGCTTGAAGACAAAACATAGTTCAATGCCTACAAACAACATTTCTCCCCTTGGGAAGAAGATAAACCAAGTACAAATGCAAGAATGCTTCCCATTCTGGATAGGAATTGATAGGAAGTGGAATCCAAATGTATGAAGATGATGCCTCTGAAATCTGTTCATTTGTTGCCAAGTTCTTGGATAATGAAGATGCCACAAACCAATCAAGTATATGCCCAATCATAATAGAAGGTGGCAAACAAAAAATCAATGGAAACTGATTTTTAACAAGCTCCAAAGACAAAGAAGAAGTGACAATAGTTGCATCATGACTATCATCAAATACGAGAGATAAACCCCCAAATGTGTCCTCTGAATCTGAAAGTCAATGATAATCTTGTTGATTAGGAATAATGTAAGTCTCAAATGACTCTGGATAAGGATTCAATGAAAGTGAAGGCTGATCAAATATCTATCACAAAGAATCAGGAACCTCTCAAGCAACTGCAACCTCATCTAAAGTTTCAAAAACCTCCAAAAGATCACAAACATGGGTTATCTTCTTTGAAGAATGAAAAGGCACATTAGAATAAGAAATAGGATCATCGAGGAATGGCGGAGTATCATGATTACCATACAACTCCCGAATGTGAGTCCAAAGAGCATGAGGACACTCAAAATGAATAAGTGACTCCAAAATGTCATCATCTACATGATTATAAATAAATCTAAAGACTTGAGCCCTATAGCCTTTCCAAATAAGATTCTCACAAGGTGTGCCAAGAAAAGGAACAAGATTATACAGATATGGCAATAAATGAAGCTTGCTAAGATGAATGATTATGAAATCGCTCCATTGTCTATAGCTCCCCCTCAAAGAAAAACCCATTTTCAACTATAATGATTCTTCAAAAAAAACTCAAAGATATAGCCAACACATAATGATGATGAAGACTTTCCAAAAAAATGATAAAATAATATAGCCTATGAGGCTAAACCTAATTGGCTGACAAAAATGGTACGGCCCAGATAGGGCAATATAGGATGCGTTGGCAGGTACTTGTGCCAACGCCACGACCAATCACCAATCGGCCACACACACAAGGTACTAAGTCAACAATCGAGAGGGGCCACAACTCTGCCAAGTCACCACTCAGCAAGCCACCAAGCACATAAGAGGCTCAAAGCCATGTGAGCCTAAGCTCACGATTCAATGTGAGGGTTGTGGACTATATGAAGCCCTTGAAGCTTCTTGCACAGACAATATGAGACTAAAATCCCTTGCAAAACCACAACTCTTCCAAGCACAGACCTCACAAAAACGCTTTTGTTGCGCACAAGGAAACCCTAGCTCAATCAAATGAAATATTTGGTGCACGACTTTAGAAAGTCTAAAGTCTTATCTTTATGAAGGATGTCACCAAAGAAATGTCAGTAGGAAATAGCCAGCCACGACAATTGAATCTGCAAAAAAACGGTTCCATGGAGAGATTGGCAAACAATAACACAGCTTCCAACAGCAATAGATCTGTCTTTAAAAGAAGTCTGAGTGGTGAAAAATAGACCGACTACAATGATAATGTGTTGATCAATGATAGATAAGAGCACTACAAAAATAGAATGCCTCCGTGATATGCAAGAAATTGCCTTTTGAAAGGACTTTCGAAAGGAATCCAATCATGTCAAATACTCGATCTTTATGCCAAGGGAGTGAACTCGCCACCAATCATAGATCAACGTCGTCCTTCCTTCAATCCATGTACAGGTAAATCTTTCACTGAATGTAATGATCAGTCACCTTTGACAACGGCCAATACAAGCTCCAGCAAGAACAATCAAATGGTAGGTCTTCATAAAATGATGCACCTACCAAGAGTGAACGTCGACCAATAATATGAATGGCAAAAAAATGCGATAGAGCCAAAGGATAATGGCGCTTATTAGCAAAATGATAATCGCTAGAAAAGAAACAAGATCTTCAATCAATTCAGGGCAATGAAGAATCCCTCAATTACAAATTGATTTTCCTGGAATCTGATCTCGAACTGACTAATGAAGATTTTCAAATGTTGTCGAAAGAGCTGCTGGATGGAGACTCTGATACCATGTTGAAGTATTGACTTCTCTCTAGAATCACAAACAACAATATAACCTTCGAACAAAGAGAATAAAATACTTCACCAGAAATGTAACTGATATTGAGATGCAAAAATAATGTACATAGCCTTACTTATAAAGGCAAGGAAGCAAAGCCGATAGATAACTGACAAACAACTAACTAAAAACTAAATGCACTAATAATGAAAATATAATAATGCCCAAGTGAACTTAAGCATGAGTAAATGGAAACTCATTTACTCCAACAGATTGCCATCCTTATCCTCTACCTCCAACACCTCCTCTTCCTCTAAAGCCAGCCTTCACATTCTTCACTTCTTATAGCTCTTCACTCATGGCATATTCTGAACTTCTTTCCCTTTATTTTGATTGATATCACCCATTTTACTCACCATTTTGTTTTCCTGGTTCAATTTATCCTGTACATTAAAAGCATATTCATAAGCATCGTCTACTATAGGTGATTTCAACAAAGCAAGATCATCTTGAAGTTGAGACATAAGCCCATTAACATATCGGGCTGCAGCTTGCCCTTCAATCTCCTGCATATCCACTTGAATTTGAAGCCTCATAATTTGCTCTATATATGCTTGCACTGATTGATCCCTTTGCTTTATAAGTTTTGAAATTCTTTAAAAGCTTTTTACTAGTAATCAAAAGGCAAAAATCAAGCTCTCAGATTTTCAGCATATTAGGCAACAGTCTGAGTTTTTTCCTTTCCTTTTCTTCTTCTTGAACTCTGCAAATTCTCCCACCATAAGGCTGCATGCAACTTCAATTTATATTGTGCAATTTTCACTCTTTTAGGATCATTTTCATCAATGTCTTTGATGCTGGAACATGTTGCATGAGACATATAGCGGAGTCTTTATCCATGATACATTTCATATTTCCAGTGGCTTTTTGGCTGGTGTCTTCTTTATGTGGCATGAATGTGTTCTTTATATTGCTTTGGCAATTTCAATGTCTTCACCTGCTTGTTCCTTGGCAGCCGTAAAAGGCATCAATGTGATCCTTGAAATAGTGCGGCAGTTTTTTGCGCATGTACTTGGCCACTAGTAATGGTGATTTCTATCCATAATGGTTTTATGACGTAGACTTTTCACCTCTATTTATAGGTAGCCAAAGATATCATATAGAGGCGGAGAAATAGAATGGGGTATTCATTTGAAGGAAAAGTGGGATATGTAGATGATGTTGTTTTTGATGGGAGGAGAGAAAATTCAGAAGAATAATCATCAGTCATTTAATTGGATATGGAGTATTTTCAAATTGATTGTGAGGTTTTTAGCAAGGAATAGTCTCTTTTACTATTTGTATCTTCATAGCAGATTTTGAATAGGTTGCAGTTGTTCTAGTGTCTTGGGATGAGCATGAAGTGTTACTGATATTTTGGAATGTTTTGCATTATTGAGTTGTACTTTTAATTGATAGGCTGAGTCTATTATGAAAATTTTGTATCTCATGTAGTGTTGTTGTAACATCGTAAATTGCACCTCGTGCAGTTCAAAATCGAACGATGCCTTCACTTTAGCCGAATTAAAATCTCCACCTAAGTCTCCACTTCACCCGCTTGCCTAGTCACCACTTTTTGTCTGAATTCCTGACCATGTGGACTGTTTTGATTTAGGATACATCTGTGCGGCATGCACTCGTCCTGCAAATTTGCAGATTGAAGGTGGTCGTTGGAGTGTTACACCTGCTGTCCTTGGCAGTGTAACGCCTCCTTTGGTAGGCCACCAACATCAGGAATCCTCCGAGTTGGTTAAAACCTCCCTGTTGCCTCCATTGTGGGTCTTCTTGCTTGCTCTCATGTCTTTTGGATCATTTTTACAGCTTCTTGGTCTCTCTCGCAATGTTCTTGACTGCACACGCAACTCTATCACGACCCCTTTTTGGCTAACCTTTGAGACTCGCTTATATTACAATAGTATTTTTCGACAAGTACGTTAATGTGCTGTTCATATACTATTTGATTCTAGTTTGATTAATTTTAAATTCTTTAGATGATGTTTAGTGAAGTAATTTGAGTTGAATTATCTTGTATTTTACAATTTTAAATAGATTTTTAACTTTAGTCGATTTTAGTTATCGAGTTAATATTACGTATGATTAAATTAGACAATTAAAATAATATAAATAAAAAAAATAAAATAATCTTTTATTGTTGTCAAAATCCTTTATAAGTTCACATGCATTGTTTATTTATTCCTGCAAACGTATAAATGACGTTAGACGACAATTGATCGAATTATTTACACTGATGTATTTATTTAAAAACATCGTGAACAATATTTATAATATTATTCTAGATGATCAAATAATCATTAAATAATATAGTTATTAAATGATGAGTAATTAAATAAATATTAAACAATATAAATAAAATTCAATAATACAATATAAGCAAATAAAATACATGCTTCATAACAATAGCGATAGAAACGTAATAATAAGAATGAATGAAATTATTAGTAAACTAAATAAAAGCGTTTCCTAATTGAATTGGGCACAAACATATATATATTTCCAAACATTAAGAAAACTTGCATTTCGCGGCAAATCCAAAAGGGATTATTTTATTTCAGCACCTGGAAGGAATGATACGCGTCCAACCATGGATGCCGCTAAGCAAGTCGTGGCAAGAAATAGTTTTCGGAGGCATTAACGTGGCAGCCATAGAAGGTGGAGGATACGTAAGAGAGAAAACGTGGCTGGAGAAGATTGAAAACTTGACGTGGAGAGTCTAGAACAAGAGAAATCTAATTGCAGACATTTCTAGAAGAAGAAAACCGCCTCTATTACCGACTGAAAATAAAAATAAATAGGGTTTGAGCCATGATTTTGGGAGGATATACACAAGCAGCGACTGGGGTTGTTTTGAAAACAGGGGGTGAAAAGAGAGAGCAGCGGCTGGGTACTTAGAGCAGAGAGTTTTCTAAAAAGCTAAGATTGGGAGTAATCTTCTTCAAACATACCAGGTGTGTCCGCAATATCTGAATGATTCAAATTTCATTTCAGTAGGAGAATTATATCATAAACACTATTATTTCATAATTCATTTGTTACCCTTGATTGTTTTGCTGCAAGTGGATTCAATTACCCTACTTCATAGTGTAGAAGAATGTTGAGGCTTCTCAATATTTAATTTCTTAATTGTGTTGAGTTCTTTTGGTGAATTAATGGCATTGCTGAATATTTATATATATGCTCGCCTTTGTGGATTATGCCCTTATCTATATATGAATAAAAGAAAACTCCAGTTTTCTACACATTAGGGAATGGGTGAATTCCATTTGACTGTGAACAGTTGAAACTAAAATAAAACTTAACTTAGTCTAGTAGGTTTTGAAAACTCCTTCATTGTTACCTGGTTGTTGGAAATACCGTAGAAAACAATTATAGTCTGGTTCAAATATTTTGTTTAAGGTAAACAAATTAGCAATAGCATATTATCCTATGTACAGCTTGATGCTGGTATAAATAATTGTTATGATTTTAGGGCTGAATAAGTATAGTTTGTATTGGTTATACCTGTCATGCATCCTTCTTGTTATGTATCATGACACTCTCCATAAAGAAAACCTCACTTTTTCAGTGAAAAATAAATCTGCAATCGTGAACTTCAGAAAAGGCAGTTACGGAGTTAACATGTTCAAGCATTAGAATATTAGAGAATGCTCAGCTGCTATATTGACTCCAGCAATAGAATGTCTAGCACAAACTTGATAGGGATCTAAAAAGAAAAGTCAAGCACATCTTATCAAATGTGGATAATAAAACCGCTTATTTATGCTCTCCTATAAGAACAAAATGGCGCTCTTAAGGAGTTGCCTTATTGATTTCCATCTCATAATAATATAGACCGCCAAATTGGAGTTAGGCCACCTCAGAAACTATTTGGATTTTCTGTAGTGTTAGTATATTATATAGATGACCCAGGTATAATTTGTATTTCTTTTGGAATCAATACTTCTTACATTATTGACGTAGATATCATGCTGGGGTAATTATATCAGAAGTACATCAAATTTAGTAGTATTCTAACTTTATTAACATTTGAGGAGAAATATAAGTTTAATTGTGTGATCCTTCGTTGCTTTGTATCCTATATTGCTTGTTGTCTTTATATGCACTTGTTTATGCAAATAGATCTTTGTACCACAAGCTTGTATGCATGCATCACTGTGTTTGGGTTTTTTCTTTACAATTGCTGTGCTGAAGTGGATACTTTTTTAGATAAACTATAAACAGTATATGTCTGCTGTACTAAACGCTTGCCATATAATAGAATAGTTTTGTCCTATATTTTATTTAAATATGATTAATTTCATTCTTGTATCATAGCTATTTAAGAAGAACTACCTTGTCAGTTGATCATGTTATCTTATAATTGTTTATTCTGCAAATTAAATGATACTTTTTCAGCAAAGTTGACTCGTGATAATCAACTGATAAACTCACGTGGGAAAAGAGGAAAATATGACTTATGCGCATAGGAAAAACTGTAAACATATATTTCAACTTTAACCATATGATAAAACGCTTCAAGTGGTGTTTTAGAGGATATAGGATCTGCTGGACACGCCCGAGTGGGTGTCAACCAGTGAAGAGTTGTTCAGGATCGATTAAACACCCCGAAATGGTGCGTTCCCATTACAACTTCATAAACATAGTTCAAACAGAACTACATATTCATTAGAGAGAGAGCGGATCTAAGGGCCTTGATCCCGTGGATACGGGTATGTAGGCAGCCTAGAGGTGAAGGATACCTCCAGTACACAGGTACCTTGGATATAGATTATGTGGCTACTTATTCATCGGCATAAAGTAAACTTATAAATTATCAAACTCAGTAAATAAATGACTTCTCAGGAAGGTACCTATACCGGGCTGAGTGCCCGAAAACCGAGAAGGGGTATAGGACTTAGAGTTGTTCTCGGTGGTCTTGCACCTAGCTATAAGCCCAAAAACCAAGGAAGGGTGTGAATCTTATTATTAAAACCTTGCAAAGAACCTTGGCACAGCCTTGGGCAAACTGTGAAATTTCTTGCAGGCTACTCTGGACCCGGATGGTCCCGAAGAGTGAAAGTCTCTAATCAGAGCAGTAGAGAAATCCTATCCATAATAACAATAACCATCAAGGATGGAGGTATGGCTTCAGAGTCATTTATATTCCAATCCTACTCTGCACAAGTAGAGGGATGACTTCTTGAAGGCCGCTTATGTTCTCCTATTCCGTACAAATAGAGATGTGATCCGAATCGATCACCTTATGGCCCAGGACAGAAGAGCCCGGATTGGCTGTTTTAGTTGATCTCTCTTGTGGAAAGAGAGTGATTCCTCCTGAGTAATTATTAATTAAACATCGGAAACTAAAGTAAAATAAACAATTTTGACTTTTCTGTATTAATATGATATTTTTACCTTCTCATCAACTGTTATTTTATTTTAGGACAGGTTGGTCCTTACAAACTCCTTTGGTCACTTCCACCATCCTACGTAGCTGCTTGTTCATCTCCATTGCACACCAACTTGTTCTTACCTTCATTCCAGTGAGCTCTGGCTTCTTGGTTTTGAAGGGGAGTCATCTTTCCATCTCATACGCAATTGTTTTCATGTATTTTGAATAAGCATATCAATCGTGTCTTGATCTTTATCTTGTATCCATTATCGTGGCTATCGTTTTATAGAATATCATATGTATTTTGGCTTTGTGGAGGTCAAAACACCAAAACGGGGGGTCTGACTTTGGCAGGCCTCTAAAACAACCCCAACATTTTTCTTGTTGTTGAGTGTGCAGGTTTGAAGAGAAGAATTGAGTAGCATGTCAAAAGTCTTCTTCATTGGAGGGTTGTAAGCTTTTCTCATCTTTCCTTTGTCTTTAAAGCATCTTATTGTTTATCATTTAATATTTCCTATTACTATTCTTAGCATAGTTTACATTTTGTTTAGTTGATTAAGTCGCATTATACCTTCTGGTACGGCTCCTGTACCCTGTTCGTACAGGACATGCACACACCATGTTAGCATCCTAAATCCGCATTGTGGTCCTTGATTTGTGCAGGCATCCTGGACAAAGACCTTGTAGAGCCCATTAGTTCATTTCGGTGACCTACTCCTGTTTCTGTAATCTAAACATTTTTATCATTTTGTATCGTTAAATTATCTTAATATTTCCTTTGATACATCTAGTTGCTTAACTTCTCTTTAATTTAATTAATCTCCCTAGCTCACTAGAGTGCTAGTAAAAATGAGGTGGCATTGGGTCATTCGTTGCTTCGAATTTTATCAATCTCAAGGCTGGTGAATCCCCTTCTCCATAGTTTCATGTAATATGATGAATGCGTTGTTAGTAATAAGTTCAATGTGGGTTTAGGATTCGAACTGTCACCAGAATCTTAATTTGTTTTGCTGGGTGTAATCCATCTTCGCCAAGTTTATGATGTAGATCCATCTATAATTGACATTGTACCTTTTGACTATCATGATTTTCTATCTCATTTGTCAGAATATATTAAATCTGTTAAGTTTTGTAGTTGTTAAATTCTGGTGATAATGTAAGAACCCCTTGTGGCTCTAACTTTGACAAACGCTGAACTGTGGTTTAATTCTGGATGTTTGACAATTTGTCAAACACTTTGCAGGCAAGTTCTGATACCACTGTAATATCCCTTGCTAAATGATGAAGAAAGATGATTTTTCTACTCAAGGAATATTGTCAAACAAGTTGCATACAATCTGAAAAATACCATAAACGAATTGCAGACCAAATATATATAACATATGATAGGCCAAACACATCAAATTTGCATCATATAGGACAT
Organism: Thuja plicata; assembly: GCA_018584345.1. Taxonomy (NCBI): domain Eukaryota; kingdom Viridiplantae; phylum Streptophyta; class Pinopsida; order Cupressales; family Cupressaceae; genus Thuja; species Thuja plicata. The sequence goes on along the minus strand of MU223702.1, from coordinate 1,142,602 downwards.
TGGCATTTTGTTGAACACTTGCCATACATGACTCAGAAAATACAAAGTCTGAAACAAACTTAAAATGATATAGAGCTGCAAATGA